>JAPYYM010002779.1:0-11876 GCA_028534135.1 Potos flavus
CTGCCTTTCAAACTTCGGCCCGTAATGTGCCACTGTCCCATCAGACCTCAGCTCCAGCCTGACCTCTGTGGCCACTGAGATGGAGGGTTCCTTCTAAAGCTGCTGAGTCAGAAAGGAAGAGCAGCAAGAAGAAGTGAGAAGCCAACGCTACGCCCAGGCTTTGCATCTGCTGCAATTCTCTTTCACTGTGTTAGAAACTGAAGACGAGAACTTTGGCTTTTTGGAGGACAGGTGTTGAGGAACCCAGGGGTTCCACACGTGTAGCCAGCTGCGCGGCTGCTAGACCCGACCAGGAGCAGTCGTTTCCCAAAGCGGAAAACACATGCTGCCCTGGGAGAGGGGACTTTGAACTTCTACCGTAAGTGTGTTCAACTTTTCATTTTGTTGCCACCGATCTGCATTAGAATATCCTATCCTACCAATCAGATGATAGGACAGAGTACAATTCTCAATTTAGTTCTTTTAAGTTTAGTTTATCAATATTTTGGGGCCTCGTTAACATGAACATTCTGATTTCTGGACATTCCAAAACAAGTTCGAGAAGGACCAAAGTGTTCACGACCATGTGAATATATTTAACACTCCAGAACTGGACACCTAAAAATGGTTACGATGGTAAATTTTATGTTCTATGTATTTTACCACAACTTTAAAAAAAAAAAAAAAAGCACCACGGTATAAAGGATCGTCCAAAAAAAGAAAAAAAAATGGTCCTCCCACTTCCTGTCTTCCAGAAGTCTTTAATGTACCTGGGAAATTCAATCAACTCAAAGAGCTTGACCAGTATTACTGGACGCTCATCTCTCTTAAATCTGAACAAAAATGGACAAGCTGCCAGCCTCGCTCTTGAGAAGCTCTCAGACCAGACGGGATAATACCCATCGGGCAGACATTTAGAGAGTGCCTTCCACAGCAGGGGATTTGGCCAGACCAAGTAGGCAAACAGGTGTAGTCTTAGGTGCAGACCCCCATTCATCAGTGGAGGCTAACTTCTGCTGACCTGGAGAATTCTGAGACTTGGCTGAATAGGATGCTATGGTCGTTTGGAGTGTCCCCAGTCTGCAGGGAAAAAGGGCAACAGTGGCTGTGTATTTGCTGTCACCACTCCATAGGGACATTTAAAAATATAAGACACTGCTCTGTCAAGGGCAAGATGGTGTGGCACAGGCTTAATACCAAGAATGGGCTACTTCACCAAAAGGTAGGAGTGGACGGCATAGCATCGCCTGGACTGGGCACCAGGCAGCTGTGTTTCAGGACCCACACGCCTACTACCCAAGTGTCACTTGACTGTTCGAGGTCTTAGTTGTCCCTCTGAGGAGAAGAGCTTGGGCTGGTCAGTGCTTCTCAGTCATTTCCACGAAAGCACTGAATGACTGAGGAAGGCAGACATGTACAGGGAACATAACCCAAAAAGCCCGCCAAAAACTTGCATTGTCTTTAAAGCCTCATGTTTTATATTAAAAACTTATACATATACCATTCTGCACTACAAAGAGATAATTTTTTTTTTTTTCGAAGAGATAATTTTTTAAAAAAATAACTCCCCACACCATGCCGCCTTGGGGAGATGTGCTGTGATTAATTTGTGACATTCCCCAGGGCCATGGATGCCAAGGTCCTGATGAGTCACCCTCTTGCATAATTTCAGAGATATTCTATTTCCTTTCAGATTCACATTTATCTCGAGCTACCTTGTTAGCCCCTACCACTTATCTTGAAAGAAGAGACTGAAAACTGGTAGAGTTTTAGAACCCGAAGGGCTATTTAGCCCGGTCTTCCACATTCCTGACAATTCGACAAGGCCATGGCTTATTTTTTTTACTCAGTACACCCCTGCTACACTAGATAACGCTGACCAGGATGACAAAGACGAGCAACCAGGCCCCGGGAGCAGGAGGTCAGGCCGCAGCCCCCCCGCCGTGTTCCTGGCCCCCTTCTGCCCTGCACAGCACCCGCCTACCTGTCAATGTCCTGATGTCTACGGTGGGGAGGCGGGCGGGGGGGATGACGGACACTATGCCATCCTAGACGGTACCGGACTCTGGAGCTGCACATGCGCCCACGTGGGCAATGCTCACTCCACACCTGACGTGAGCCTTGTAAGAATTTAATGATATAGAAAGCTGTGGTTCTCTGCAGCTCAAATATGGCATAAGGAACTCAAGATGGTTAAAGGGTTTTGATGTGTTGCCATTTTCTCTTCCTTCTTCCAAGTCCCATGTTTCCCCTTCTTCTCTTCAAGGGGATACTGTAGTTGTCCACAGCCCATGAACTGCCCCTAAGTCTGGCTGCAGCCCCCTTGCCCATGGGGCAACTTCGCCTTCGACCTAACTCCCAGAGAGGAGAGCCTGCTGGCCACCAGTCAAGACAAGCCGGCTACAAAAGCTCCGTGGGGGAGGAAACTCCACTCCTATTTCAAGGGGCCCCCAGCGGTAAAGGCTGATGTCTACTGGATGTGCGGGGCACGAGGCTAAGTGCTTTCTCCTCACCACGCTTCTGCTCCACAACCAAGGTCAAGTACCCTGCCCAAGGTCAAATCCACAGAATGTGAAGAGGCTGGGATTCAAGCCCCACATTCCTCTAGCTCTAGAATGGAGTTCTCACCCCTTACAAGGCAAACTTCTACACAGGTTATTGAGGAACTGAGGGCTAATGAGTACGGTTGTCGATGAGAAATGAGAAGCAACCAGGAAAAACCTCCCACAGCCTCCCACCGGGACAAGCACCCAGCTACCCGCACCTGCGCCCCCTTACTCTGTGGGGAGGTGAGCCCCCGGTGCTCCAGTGAGGAGGCCGACCCCTCCGCGGGCACACCCCTCTCACCCTCCCACACACAGCACACCTGCAACTCTCTCCTCTCCTGCATTCTCTTTTCCTTCTCTACTGAAGCATCCTCACCAGCGGCCCAGCCCACTGTAACCTGCTTTCATCATAAAAAATAATAATGAAGTTGCCTCCTGAGCCTATTTTCTCCTCTAGCTCTTGCTCTGTTCCCCTCTTCAACAAAACTCAGAGTTCCTTTTTTTTTTTTTTTTTTGTCTCCCAATTCCTCTTCTCACCGATCCTTCCAACCAGGCACTGCTCCCAGCCCCCCCGCGAGTGCTCGGCTCAGGCTGCTGCTGGTCTCCACATTGCTATCCCAGGGATCAGCTCTCAGCCTTCATCATGTAGCTCTCAGGTTAGCACACCTAGTTCTCCCGCTTGCTGGCCGTGGCCTTCATCCCCCTAACCTCTGCATGGGAGTGCCCTACGGCTTTACCCTCAATCTCTACCCCTGCTCCCCTCGTGACCTCATTCGGCATTCAGCCCCCCACTGGAAATACGACGTGGAGGCTCAGGACTCCGCTATTTGTGTCTCCTGCCCAGACCTCCCCCACTGAACTTCAGACTCTCATTTACCTGCCCACTGAGCACCTCCGCTGGGATGTCCAGGCATCTCAAATCTAACATGTCTAAAAATCAAACTTCCTCTTATGCTCTGTCCTAACCCATCATAGGACAACTTCATCCCTCCACAGTTCTCAGGCCAAAAACCTTGAGGACATTCTTTTTTACTTTCACACTCTTCATCCTGTTGACTCTACTTTCAAAATATATCCAGAATCCAACTACTTCCATCTTTATGGCTACCACTTTGGTCCAAACTACCATCATCTCTTATCTATCATTACAGGTGCCTCCTAATTAATATCACTACATCTATCCTTGCTTTCACCCTTGTCTATGCTCGATCTAGCAGCTAGAGAAAAACCACTGAAAATCGAAGTCAGCACAGGTCATACTCTTCTCAGAACCCTGCGAGGCTTCCCATCGCAGTCAGGAGTAAAAGCCAAAGTCTTTCAATGATCGATAAGGCGCCACACAATTTGCCTCCGAGGAGACCATAACCTTCCTTGGTGTTCTAAATTTGCTAGGCATGCTTCTGCCCCAAGGCCTTTGCACTGGGTGTTCTTGCTGCCAAAAACACTTTCCCTCCAGTACTGACATGGCTTACAGCTTTGCCTTTTCAGTGAAATTTTCCCTGGCTGACCCACTGCCGACCACTCTGCAGTCCCTCTCTCCACTTTCTTTTCCTCTATGTCACTCACTACCTTCTAACATAACACCCCTATTTATTTTGGGTTTCCCCCAACAGTGAAAAAGCTTCTCAGATGGCTTCTGGCTGGTGATGCTGAATTTGGGGGATCGTCACCTTGCAGGCCTCACCTCCTGGGATCATCCTGAGTGGGGGGACCCCAGGATGCCTCTCCACATGCTCATGCTCTCAGTTAATCTCTGTAGCAGCCCCAAACCCTTTCTAAATAGAAGAGTTGGAAAATATTTTTTCTTTCTAAACTGGCAGATCAGATATGGCATCTGACATGGCTTTACCATGTCCTGAACATTAAAACACTTTTCCAGCTGGCCCCGGAAGCCCTCCCTTGAGCTTCGTACACATGTTCTCCAGGTCCTCTAACCTTGGGCATCTAGAAGGCCCAACAGTGTCCAAACCCAACTTTTCTTGCACTTGTGGGTTCACGTGAGACCTCTTCATCACCCAGACCTTAAAGCCAGCTCTCGACTTCTGCTGAGTACTATCCTAAGTTGGCACCCGGGCCAGGTCTCACGAGCTGCCAGGAGGCCTCATACGCAAGTGCCATTTTCCTGGAACAATGTCTCCGCATAGCCACCTGATCATGTCCGAGCCTCTTTAAGCTTTTCCTTGTTTGAAAACTCTTAGGTTTCTTTGTGTCACAGCAAAGCGGGATTCCTCAAGCCCTAGTCAACTGGTTTTTCAACACCTTGCATCTCCAATCTCACCAAAGCCTTGCAGAATTCTAAACATTTCCATTTCACTTCAAAATACCCTTGTTCTCAAGAGACAGTCCTACACTGCCAGTTGGAGGGGGGTCAGGCCATCATCTGACAGATGGGTCCGTGGGAAGAGGACCCAGGAAGGACTGCTTACTCTCCTTAGCAAACAGAAACAGGACTTCAAATTCCTACTGCTGTCAAGTGGTCCATTCGCACCAGGAACAACCCTCCCACACCCTCGTCCTTGATGAGGATCCTCTTGCTAACTTTAGATTACGTTGCTTTATCAGGACCACAGAAGACTGTGACTACCTGACCAATGGCAGTCTATCCTAAAGAGAAGGGCTCTAATTCTGCAAAGACAAGAGGGCATTTGACTCAGGAGACCTACAGTTCAGTGACATCCTACCCTTATGGCTCTGAAATGTTTACCATTTGTACACTTCCCCCCACACCCACACTTAACCTCAGTGCAAATCAATATCCTTTATAAAATGAAGAAACTATAGTGACATTGATATCGCCAAACAAAGCAAACACAGCCCCGGGGAAACAGGCGTTACTTGGCTCTGGTTATTCTTCATATCACTAACCAATGTGCCCCTTTCATACTATTCCAAAGTTTATTTTTATTTCTGTACTTTCGGGCTTAGAAAGCATATTTCGTTAAAAGCTTTTCTTTTACTAGATCTGAAGTGGCCCTTCAAAAAAAGGACTCCGGATTGTGTGACACGCAAAATAGATGTAGCCGGTTAGCAAATAAACTTGCGAGGGGACGTCCGGGGCTCCATGTCACTTGCTTTTGCCTTCTGTACTGGCTTCGGTGACACTAATTCAGAACAGCCCTCTCGGCCAGTTCATTGGTTTTAGAGTCTTCAAACTTTTTCAAGTCTTTTTGCCAATTTGGGATCAGGTGAAGTGATAGCGTATCCAACGTCGGAATCCAGCACGTGTCTGGGCGGGGAGGGGCGGAGGGCGATGTGGGGAGAATCTGAGGCGACGCTGTGGCCTGTGAAAGAAGTCGTTCTACAAGCACACCAACTCTGGAATAACCGGATTTAGAACCGTCCTGCCTTGTTTACCTGACCAGAAAAGCCAGACAGCAGCAGACGAGATGGTGGTCGTCCCACCCTGTTATTAGGCTAACGGGGACCCACACTGGCGAAGAGCCAGTCTACCTGTCCCAGTTCAGAGCTGATGAACAATCAGCCTCTGGATTTCGTTCCAAGGAATCACTGCTTCCAATTCCAAGTGCCAGTTTAACAAACAAAACCCTGCTGGAACACACTACTTCCACACTTCGTCCGTGCATCTTCAACCTCAGGCAGCTTCGCTGGGAACAACTGGAGCCAGCTTTGCACAAAAAGACCCAGCCTTCCAACTGTACATCAGTGCCAAACAAAGGACCAGGAAAATAAATCCTCATCAACCCTGCCCTCGGTAGAGTGCAAATTACCCAGTCTCCCAGGGATAAGGGTAGGGGGATACTTCCAAAGTCACAGAGGTCTGAGAAGATCTGGAAACCAGGAAGTTGGTATTCGTCGTTAACTCTGCCCTATTACTTCACAGTCCCCCCTCCACGGGTACCCTGTGCACAAGGTCTCTGCCCACCTGGCCCCTCAGCATGCCGCTATCTGTCTGCCCACTCATCTCTACATACTGAAACCCGACCGGTATTCATCCACTGCTGGGCAGCTACCAAAGGGCTGTAAGGCATGGTTCCTCGGAGATGTACTTTCCAAACCTGGTCACTGTAGAATGGGAGGAAGGATGTGCACATAACCATGATCATAATCAAACCCAACGAGAGCAGCCACATGCCGCACCGTCCAGGAAGCATGGAAGATGTAGACCGAGGACCAACTTGCCCAACGACACGCCACGGCCACTTCACCTCTTGTATCCCTGGTCTGCACGTAAGAAATGGTTGGGGCTGGCCCTGGTGCCCATCACTGTAGGGCTGAGTCTTCGCCACCCTCCCAAGAAGCCGGCAGAATTCTGGTTCTGACACAAGGTCCAACCAGATCACCACTGCACAGCTCTGAATGGAGGAGGTCAACAGCTTCCCCACTGCTCCCCTGAGAGTCACACACATTCAAGAGTCCCTTGCTAGCCTTGAAAAACTGAAGCTTTAGCCATCAATTCCCAAGTACTCCCACGTGTTTGCTCTCATGTGACCCCCCCCACACACACGCCCTGGTCAAGGGCTTTCAGCATCTTGCCCTACAGCCAGCTTCTCCATCTCGTCTCATTACAACAACCAACAAACCCTGAGCACCCACTGCAGGCCAGGTCAGCCTGTATTTCTGGGGTTGAGCTCTCAAGTCAGCCTTTAAGGCAAAAATCAAGTGTAATTTAAAATCACCCAGGAAAATCCCTGAGTTGGGATGGGAGTCCTCGACAACTCAAAAACCAAGCATTAACATCTCGGGTGTCTATTTGCATTATGCCGACAGCTTCCCTTTCCCTGGGGGCAGCAGAGTCTAAGGGCTCCTTTGAGCAGGGAATGGCAAAGGGTTAAATCAAGGGATTTCTTGCTCTCTCTACCCTGAGCTGAAAGAGCTGATTTCACAAATTAAATTGAACGTATGATGATAGGACTCCATTGTATCTGCCAGGCCATCAAGCAAAGAAATGAATCTAAAACCGCTGCCCTCACCTTACCTATAACCCAACTGGGAAAGATTGGTTCATCTTCTGAAAATCGTAGATAACAGTTAAACACGAAGCCATCAGAACCGTCAGACATGTGATACTTAATGGATAGACATTCAAAGGAAGAAGAAATTGCTATAGTGTAGGGTGGGCTCAAAAGGCTTTCGTGGAGAAATTTAAACTGGCTCTCGAGGTATTGATTACTTTCTTAAGACGGGCGGACTGAGAACCAATCAGCGTCCCACACAAAACTGACCCAGTCATCTAAGCATACAACGGTATTTTCTATTATACCTCCACTATCCCTCTTGAAAGTGCCAAATAATTCACTGGCCTACTCTGTCCACAGTACTATGTTGAGCCAAGGTCGCACGGGAACCATGCACCATAGTTCGAGTTCTACTTGGTGGCCGAAGCTTAAACTAAATCTTAATGTTATTGCTATGCTAAAATAGAGTACTATACAGCTAACAACAACATGGTAACTGCTTCTTTACAATCACGGAGAATCTTACATGAGCATTTAACCTGACTTTCCTGACAAAGTATTCATACCATGAGTACTCTGATGCATTCTTTCAAACCTTAAGGCATTACTTGGATGGTCTCGTACCAGCCTGTGTTAAAATTAAACTTGTCTATTTCTCTTTCTTGCAGAGTCCTATGACCTTCTCTAAGTCTCCCAGTGCATTTTGGCACGTTCTCCGCTCTCAGGACACAAGGTGACCAAGCACAGTCCCTGGACGCTGGCCCTGGGCCACACGGCACTGTGAATGAATGAATGTAAGGGAGCCAGTGCTTAGGTCCACGTCTTGGACACAGCTCTCATCCCTGGCTAGCTCCACTCACCCCTCACTGGGCTTTTTCAGAAGGGGAGGGAGTAAGAGACAAAGAAGGACCCAGAATTTGATCCAAAGCCAGCTGGAATAAAGGTCAATTGGAAGAGTCCGGGCCTAGATATTTAAATAGATAGCCCTGATTCACATGGGAAGCAGTTTAATAAATTAACACAACCTAGTACATTTCCAAAACTCAGATGCTGGCCAAATTCTCCAGGTCTGAAAGACATTTCTGACATTTCCCTCAGGAGATGGCATGAGCACAAGTCAGAAATACCAAGTTCAAATCCAGATTCTATTACGATTCTGCTGAAGCACTTGCGAGACTTCAGACATTTCCTAAGTTTCAGCTTTAGTTTCATCTATAAAGGGAGCCAGTCGGACTAGATGACTTTTATGACTAGATGACTAGTTAATGATTTTTAAAGGCGGAAGCATTACAAGTCTGAGAAAAATGAAAAGCAAACATCAGAGTCAGAATAGAAGGGGCAGCCATTGGAGGGTGGGGCACCTGGGTGCTCAGTCGGTTGAGTGTCTGACTCTTGATTTCCACGCAGGTCATGACCTCAGGTTCATGGAACCAGCCCCCACGTCAGGCTCTGTGCTCAGTGTGGAGTCTGCTTGTCCCTCTTCCTCTGCTCCTCTCCCCGCTCCCCCCCCCATGTGCACATGCTCTCTCTCTAACCAATAAATAAAATCTTTAAAAAAAAAAAAAAGGAAGGAGGAGGAGGGGGGTGGGGGACAATGGGCCCGGAAAGCTTCTGGAAGATGATGATCAGAAAGTTCCAGAAGATAACGGACTGGGGAAAACCCAGAATTGCTCTATAAGAGTATCTTATAGATTTCTTCCTTCTAGGCTCTGCCTTATAGTCAAACATAGATCCATCTCTTCCCACAACAGCTAAGTTTGATGATTCACAGAATGGACATACCCACAGATGTCATCCCACACAGCCTACCTGGAAGGGTAACTCAGCCTTAACTACCTAAGAGAAATGAAGAGATCCCCAGGAGTGCACACCTGCCCTCAGTAACTCAGACAACTATCTCACCATCATCTGGAGTCTCAAACTTCCTTAATGCACAACCTAAAAACCCAAGTGAAGTTTTACAGTCCCTAACTCCGTTTATAGACCCCAAAGTCTTACGAATACCCAACGTGTTCTAAGGCTCTCAGATACATTATTCTGTTATAAAATCTTAGAGTTCAAGGTGGTATTAAATATTTAAATAGCACTGAAGAAAATTTAACTCACAAAAATCTATGGCAGTTTCTAGAATAGGCATTCGTCTGCTATTTCCACACAGCTTCATTTCTCCTGCCTCGATAAAGTCCCTTGTTCAGCATATTTACTTTATCAGTCTAATTAAGACCAGTTAAAGTTAGACTGCTTTGAATATGAGTTTCATAAATGTGACTAAGAGTTTAAATTATCAGTTACCCCACCTACAATAAACTGGCTTTGCTCTTTGGCAGTCAGAATGAGAATGGTTAGCACCTGTCTGGTAGCTGGCACACAGCAGGAATTCAATTAGTGCTTCTCAGTGCATCACAACTAACCACCAGTGCTGGGTCAGCAAGTCCCCACGCCAGGCAGGAATTAAGCATTGTGCGTGCAGTCTCTTACTCCTCCCAACAACCTTATTAAATACCTCCATTTTACAGATAAAGAAACTAAGGCTTAAAATAAATTAACAGCTGCTCCATGGCCCAGGAGGAATTTGAGCTCAAGTCTCTCTCCCTCTCTCTCTCTCTTTCTCTCTCCCTCCCTCCCTCTCTCTCATCAGTTCCCCGCCGAACTTTTCCAGAGAGTGCAGAGCTTAGCACACAGGGCCAGAAGTTGTGGGGTCTCAACCTCACTGGCTGTTATTTACACCCACATCCGTTATAGGCAAAGGTGACAACTGATACGATTACTGCCCCTGTGTGCTAGTTCTCCTGGGAGGCCCACAGCTGCTCCTGAAGCTGGAATACTTTACCAAAAGAAGGGGACAAGGGGATAGGACTGAACATAAACCACAGCCCCCGACAGTGTGGTTAGTGCCACCCTCTAAGCTCGAGGGAAAGATACACTCCGGGGTCTGATCAGCCACTCCCCTCTGTCAGCCTCCTAAGCAGAACCTTTCTAGAAGGCGGCAGATGCCAATGGCAGGCTTACTCTTACCCACAGGAGCGCTTGCAGCAGCAATAACAGCAGTAACAAGTTGCAGCAAGCATGCTGCTCAGTGACAGAGATTCCTGGCTAGCCTGACATTTTGTAAGTCTCCATCCCAATGGTATTTTCTTGGCCCAATACATCCCCTTCACAACGCTGGCTTGAACAACTATTCCAAGGAAGCCATGACCGTCAGTAGGCGTCAGGTGCCCCAGAATACCAGGCCGAAGGTGTCCCCTCTGCCCGCCCACAACCAGGGCTGCACTAACCAGTTCAAATGCTCCGTGGGGGCGGATGCACATTTACACACTCCTAAGTATTCAGAGACACTAAACATCATCCATTAACTGAGGTCACAGAAACCACCTTTCATTTCAGATTTACAGCTTAGCAATTATTTCTACTGAGAGACGGCGGAGTACAAGCAGCTGGCCAGCCCTGCAGACCACCAGCCCTCAGCCTCCCCACCCCCAACAAATGTCTTTGCTTCAGTGAGCAGGTGTTAGCAGAAAAACCTGACGTTAAGATTCACCAATTTCAAAGTTGTTAATTGCAGAAATCAAGGGGTTTCCTCCAGCTCTAACATCCCATTCGACCCTCATAAACACAAAGTCCTCTCTTCCCGTGGCTGCACTTTGCTTTCTCCGGTCTGTTGGTCCTGCAAGGACCTCGGTTCAAGTAAAAGCCTTAGGGGGGGGAGGGAACTTCGGTGAGTTTATTTTTCAGTAGCACAGATCAAGATGAAGGCTCCCAAACCCTCTCTAGCCTAAGAGTTTGATCATGTGGGAACCAAACACTGTAACAGAAAAAGAGAAGCTGAGCAGTGCCAGTCTCCACTTTCTCCCGGGAGGAACACCGCTATACTATGGGCGGGGCGGGGGTGCGGGTAGCGATCTTCTAAACTATGTTTGCAAAGCCCCAGCCCAGATTGGATATTTTGCTTTAACCCCTCGGCTTGGGCCTGCGCAATGCAGGGGCCCAAAAGGTCTTTGGGTACGGTGGGACGCTTCCGGGGCCTGGGAGGGGGACCGGGCACACCACTCATACAGTCTTGTTTTCTCAGCTGATCTAGGCATGCGAACAGGTGCTTGGTCAATTCCATCTTTAAAAAAAAGGAGGGGTATGTAAAAGTAGCTCCCACAGGAGCGCTCGCCGTGCGGGGAAAGCCACGCAGGACAGGATGAAAAGTGGCTTTCCAACTTCTGCGGGGCTCCCGAGTGTTGCGTGAAGTTGGGAAAGGCCTGGATCTTCCGGAACAACGCTCCCAGCAAGCCCACAGCGGCGACACTGCGACCTACTACACCCCGGGTCACGCCCCCCCCCCCGCCCCAAAAACACACGTGAAGCTCAGCAAAGCGTGCCACCTGCCGGGTTCCCAGCAAACATGCCCGAAGGGAAGAACCGCCGGAAAACACTTTGTTTAAAAAGA
>JAPYYM010000278.1:0-14899 GCA_028534135.1 Potos flavus
TTCAAGGTATTCTCAAAAGTAATTGCTCACGTCTCTGTCACTTTACTAGGTCAAGAGCACTTTATCGTTTATCTGATACACTCTTATAATAACTTTATGAAAAAGGCAGAAATCTAAGTTTAACAGAGAAGAAAATCAAGGCCCAGAGAGATGAAATGTTTGCCCTCAAGGTCACTTAGTAAACGGTGGGACCGGGAAAACTGGGAAGACGGGTGTTCTGGGTTAGCTGAATGCACATCAGAAATCAGCAGGAGTGACGGTGTGGTCTGTGGGTTGGGCAGAGGGTCTCCAAAGCCTAGAATATGTAAAGAATTGGATGTGGGGAGAAAAAAAAAAGAATGGAACGTAAGATGATATGAGCTGCCTTATTCCAGAGAAGTGGTGTTCCATGGGGAAATGGGGGTCACAGAACAGAAAGCACCTCCGTCCTGGTTTCCTCGTGCTCTGAAGTCCAGTAGTACAGAAACCCCGTCTCCCAGCTCTACCGTCTGTTTCACAAGAAAGCCACGTCTGCCAGAGGTCTTGTTCTTTAGTATAATGGGAGAATCAAAAATGTATAGTAAAAAGGTAACATGAGAGAGGCTGCTGATCAGTATAAGAAATATTGTTGAGTATAGGCCACCTGGGTGGCTCAGTCGGTTAAGCGTCTGCCTTTGGCTCAGGTTTTGATCCCAGGGTCCTGAGATGGAGCCCCACGTCAGGGCTCCCTGCTCAGCGCTGTGTCTGCTTCTCCCTCTGCCCCTCCCCCCACTCGTGTGCACTTTCGTTCTCTCAAATAAATGAAATCTTTAAAAAAAAATTTCAGTATATATCATTTGCTAGATATTTTGGGAATTAGCGAAGCATAATTAATTCTTTAAGAATGAATTGCTTGCAGTAAACTAATAAGTATGATTCGGTTTGTGTTCTGATTTAATTACCTCCTGAGAGATACTATAATTTACACAACCAGTTGCACTAAGCATAACCTTCCCCACCTCCCGGTTTATGAAAGTGCCATACATACTAAATGTGAATGATTCACATACAGAAAAAAATCTCTTGGTATCCCAACGCACCCAAAATAATTTTGGTCTTTCACTTTGGATTATGTCTCCCCACCCCCCCTCAACACCTGTAATTAATACAAATGTAACGTAGATGCTGTGGTTGGTGCACATAGGGATAAGTGAGGATTCAAGAGGTGGCCAGTTTTTTTTTTTTTTTTAAAGATTATTTATTGGGACGCCTGGGTGGCTCAGTCGGTTAAGCCACTGCCTTCGGCCCAGGTCATGATTCCAAGGTCCTGGGATCGAGTCCCGCATCGGACTCCTTGCTCAGCGGGGAGCCTGCTTCTCCCTCTGCCTTCTCTGTCTGCTGCTCCCCCTGCTCGTGCTCTCTCTCTCTGACAAATAAATAAAATCTTTAAAAAAAACTTTTAAAAAGATTATTTATTTATTTTTTATTTGACAGAAAGAGAGAGAGAGATCACAAGTAGGCAGAGAGAGAGGGGGAAGCAGACTCCCCACCAAGCAGAGAGCCCAATGCGGGGCTTGATCCCAGGACCCTGAGACCACGACCTGAGCCGAAGGCAGAGGCTTAACCCACTGAGCCACCCAGGCGCCCCGAGAGTGGCCAGTTTTAATGGGGCGGAAGGAGAGATGGGGAAGATTTCATAGAGGACGTTAATATTAATTAACTATTAACTTGGTTCTTGACACTTGTGTAAGTATTTCGGGCAGGGGGAGAAGAACAAAGGGCAGAAGTATGAAGTTTTTGTTGCACTTAACATGTTATGACTGGAGCCACAAGTAGGAGAGGAGAGGCGAGAGAAGTATCTCCTTCTGAAATAGTGAATGACCTGGGATTCTTGATGTTGGGGCTTAGCCACTGACTTAGTATACACCAGTTTAGATACAATTGCCAGACAAATAAAAATGTGCTCTCTGATTAGGAATAAAAAATAAGAGCTCTTTCCTCCTTGTAAAAAGTTTCTGTTTTATGTGGTAGATGGTGGTATATGGCTCTGATACGACAGGCATGAGATGACCTAAATTAAGTGAATGTAGTGTTATTGACTCAATTTAATTTTTTTGTTATAAGCAGGTGTTTGGTAGTCATAAAAATACAGATCATTGGTGTGTCATTGCTTTAGTTTCCTCAGGGTGATTAATCGTTGGGATGATAAAGATCGAAACTTAGAAATGCCCATATTGAAAGAAGCATTAATTGCTGTTGGCCACTTCAGCTTAGAAGTACCTTGCTCAGCTCTCCTTTCTTCTGTATTGCTGATAGCATTCCGCCTGCAACAAGTGTGTTCTCACAGTTGCTGACATTTCTCAGTGTTCAGACTCAGTCCCATGTCCCTAGTTTTGACTTCCCTTCCTGAGATTTGTAATTCATACAGTCTTCACCCAAGAGCAAAAAAGCCACCTTGTTTCTCAAAAGGCAACTTGAATTTGACTTCAGAATACTCTCACTGAAAAGGGATGGAACCGAGTAGACCAGGCAAGGTTAAAAGGAAAGTGTCAGTCTGATTGCCTAAAAAACCGTTGAGGTATATAATAGCCATCTGTGCTTAAAATCCACAGGATTGGTATGTATGTAACATTACAGGAGAGAACTACTAACTTTGTACAATTTAGATCAAAATTTGGTTTGTCATCTGCCAGCTCAACTTGATAGATCTTCAGTGGATCAGCTATGCGAAAAGCATGTGTTCTTTTCTAGGGAGGAAGCAGGGGTTCAGGCACCACTGATCCAGCTGCAGCGTTTGCCTTCTTTGTTGTTCGTTCCGCCTCTGTTCCCCTTCCGCACACCTACACAGTCTCGCCGCTCTTTCTGTCCATCGCTTTAGTCAGAGTCTGATGACTCTGTTAGTGTCGTAGTAGCATAAAGATGTGATCAACCCAAGCGACATCATCCGGACCATAACTACTCTTCATTCTCTCCTCCTCTTAGGTGACAGAGCTGAATGAGCCACTGTCCAACGAAGAGAGAAACCTCCTGTCTGTGGCCTACAAGAATGTAGTTGGGGCACGCCGTTCTTCCTGGAGGGTCATTAGTAGCATTGAGCAGAAGACATCCGCAGATGGCAATGAGAAGAAGATTGAGATGGTCCGTGCTTACCGTGAGAAAATCGAGAAGGAGCTGGAAGCGGTATGTCAGGATGTGCTGAGCCTGCTGGATAACTACCTGATCAAGAATTGCAGTGAGACCCAGTACGAGAGCAAAGTGTTTTACCTGAAGATGAAAGGGGACTATTACCGCTACCTGGCGGAAGTCGCCACTGGAGAGAAGAGGGCGACCGTCGTGGAGTCCTCTGAGAAGGCCTATAGCGAAGCCCACGAGATCAGCAAGGAGCACATGCAGCCTACTCACCCCATTAGATTAGGCCTGGCTCTTAACTACTCCGTTTTCTACTACGAGATCCAGAATGCCCCCGAGCAAGCCTGCCACTTGGCCAAGACCGCCTTCGATGACGCCATTGCCGAGCTCGACACTCTGAACGAGGACTCCTACAAGGACTCCACTCTCATCATGCAGCTTCTCCGCGACAACCTAACGCTCTGGACAAGCGATCAGCAAGACGACGACGGCGGCGAAGGCAACAATTAAGGCCCCCAGGTGGACTGGCAGCGCCCACTGATGCTACTACTGCAGTCTTTATTTTTTCCCATGAGCTGGGGGTCGGGTGGGGGAGGGAAAGGGAGGGATGACCTTCCTAGGGAGAAGCCCACGACCTGTCCTGTCTTTGATCGCCTCTTTGACATTTTTGCCAAAATACCACTAGTGGAAAGTCAGGCTAGCTGTGCTGGTATTGGAATAGCAGCCTCACACTGGCGTATGGACTGTTCTGTAGATGAATGCAGGTGGAGCTGTCTGTCTTTAATCTAACTTATTGCTAGAGAATAGGGTTTTAAGATGAAAAGAAAACTGAAACGGGATGGCCCTCATTCAGTAAGTTCTGTGGTTCCAGTAAGGATTTGTATGTACATACGCTCTTGTCTTATGTTTTGGGTATTTCTATTTCATCTGTTTTAGCTGTGTGTTTTTTTTTCAGGGTGTACTCAACCAGCCATGGACTAGTTTAAATCCCAAACTGACAGACTTGGAACATAAGGTGTGTTTGTCCTTATGGTTTAGGCCTTGCCAGTTCCCTGAAGTCTCGGATTAGCTGACAGTATTAACACTAAATTGCAGTTTACAGTATTTCTACATTACAGCCATATGTAACATCAAGCCATCGATGATGTGTTTTTCTTTGCAAGTTATTTTGGCTTTACATCCTTAGTCAGCCTTATCCAGGTTGGTTTTGCTGTTCGCTGTCTCCTAGGCCACAAGGCTTGCCTGAGGGGAATCACAGCTACTTTAGGTTTTGGTTATTAGGTGCTTGTCAGGTGGCTGTGGGATTTTTGTCCTTCTTTCCTCTTAACTCAGATCCACCACAAAAATGATTAATCACTTTAATAGAAACGTTAAACACCACAAAAATAGAGAAAATTCAGGTCTGTATGTCATTTATTGTGTTGATATTTTCGGAGAACTCCTGATTTTTAAGCTGCCACAGCTCCTTCCTCAGGGATCACGCTGCCATCACTCTTCACTTGAGTGTTCCCCACTGGGCCTTCTGCTGGTGGCTCTCAGGAGGGTGGAGACGATGTTGAGCTGGAGAAGCCGGGCAGTCATCTTGAGGAAGTTTGTGGTGCAGTGTGTGGAAATTCAGGTGCTAGAAGCTTACTGGTAGAAAAATCCAAAAGGAAGAGCTCTTCTATTCATAAGCATTCTGTCCAAGTTTGAGAGCCTCGTAAGCATGTCCGTTTTTCCTCCCCAAAAACACTCCTTCCCTAAGCAGTTGTTGTAGGAAGATGAACTAAAGTCATTATCAGATAATAAATCACTCCTATTTGACCAAGACTTCTTCTACATATTTTTTTTTCTTTTTTAATGGAAGCATCGAAGCGGGAGAGTCCTTTCTCTCTTGTGCAGTTGATGCACGCTCTGGAAATCGAAGGAAACTACATTGCTGTTTCCACAAATTTGTTCTCAGTTAGCCTTAGGTCCTTCATTCTCATTTTGGAAAAATCTGTCTGAAAACGTGACCTGTTGAGTGTGTGTTCAGCCTTTTTTTTTTTTTTTTTTTTTTTACAAGATCAGGAACGGTGTGAACTCCCGAGATCTAGGTAATGACGCCAGACTTGCTTTGTTTGTTCCTTTGGTTTAGTCAAGGAGAGGTATGAGTAATAATTGAGGAAACACTGACAGTTGCTTTTGCTGTTTACCAAAATTGAACTTACAGTTGGGAAATGAATATGTTTGACAGGATCCAGGTGACAGTGAAGAATAGAACGGTGATGCCCTGTAGTGTGGCACAGTTTACCCAGCGTGACTTTCCTTAGAAGGTTCCCTCCATACGCTAGACCAAAAGTCCCAATTAACCGAACCCTAGCAGAACTAGAAGAGAGCTGTACAGCTTTTGTGCCATCACCGGGGCCTAAAGTCAATGCCATGGATGGGAAATGATTGGGGTGGGGGGAGGGGTAGGTGGGGCTTTCCTTAACTTATCTTCATGTCCAGTGAGCAGTGTTGTGTCCTTCCTTGTAGCCTTTGGAAATGATTTACTGGAATTACAAAACCTATTTTTTCTTTTAAATTTCAGCTTTGGCTCTGGCTGCTTTTTAGAATAATGCAAGATACAATTATACCTGAGGGCTAAAAATGAAGAGGGAACGGGAGACTTGATATTTAAGCAGCTTGAATGGTTTCTTTTCTTTTCTTTATTTTTAAAGAAATGCACTTGCCTCTGATACTGTCTCTCCAGTGAAATGATTACTCCTCCATTACTCTATTGATACAATATTGTGCATGCTAGTGTTGTATTTCTATACAGTAGCTTGAAATTTATTAACTTATACTGTAGGTGTTATGTATTCCTATGACAAAAAAATTAAGTCTTCAAATTTTTTAAAGTTTTTTTAATTTAATTTTTCCTTTGGGGGTACAGTTTGCTCTACCAAATAGTGATCGTAACAAATTGATCTGTTTTGGATGTTGCTATAGTGACATGCAGTTATATATTTTGTTTTTAAGGGGGGGGAAGCAAAAGAAACACCAGTGTTAGCTTAATCTTAATGTCTGGTGTTTGTCATGGTGAAATTATAACTATTACAGTGTAGGAGAACAATGACTATGTTCTCTGAATGAGCCTTTGTGCTTTTTGTCATGTTATGCAGTGAACTATTTTTAAGGTCTAATCAGTGATTATTTTTCCAACTCCGTGTTTCTCTAAGGAATTATTTCACACACGGACCATTCTTAGCAGTTTTCCTCAGTGATGGAATATCATGAATGTGAGTCATTATGTAGCTGTCGTACATTGAGCAAATAAACTTACAGATCTGATGTCATTGCTACTTAGTTTTATTTAAATGACTTTAATTTCCCTTTGCTTTCCAAGGGTTGGTTGGACTGGGGGCAAGGGACAACACTGTCTTGGAAAAGTGCCTATAGCTGGGAGTCAGACCTGGGTTTACTGACCTTGAAAAATCATTGCAGCTTTTGGGCCTCCATTGTTTCTCCTGCAGAATGAGCACGCTCAGGTAGATCTCTAAAGGCCTTGCCGGGGGTATGATTTGTGAGAAGCACAAACCTGAGTTTGAATTATGGCTCCTTTTGGTCCTTGGGCAAATTCTGAAACTTCTGAGCTTTGGGTGTAAGTCCAAATGGAAGCTGGGTAAGGTGCCTGGTTCAGTCTCCCAGTGAGGCGCCCAGTATTGTTGGAGATCTCATTAAGTCTTAGTTAAGGTGTTTCTCTGCATTGAAGAATGTTCATAAATAAATGGTCTTACGTCTGGCCCCTCTGAGGTGGTTGGCAGCCTCAGTTGGTGAGGCCTGGAGCTCTCAGTAGCGTTGCTGTTGGTGGTGGCAGCTGTCAGAATGCGCCCACCACAGGAATCACGTCCCTGGGTGTGGGGGTGTTCCGCCTTGATCACTGTGGGGAGGGCTACTTGTCTATAGGAAGGAGGAATGCCAAGGCAAAGGCTCTCCTCCATCAGCTTGGGTGCTCCAGCAAAGGGGTAGGGGGTATTTGAAAGAGGGTGGCTTTTTAATTTTTGGGGTAATCAGAATTCACATTGTGATTTGTGCAAACCAAGTTTTTGCGGCGTACTGGATGAATGCACCTGTGTTGGCTCATTTGTCACTCAGAACCACCCGGAGAGTGCCACCACCGGCACAGCTGCGGATAGAGAAGCAGCGGATGTGCCTAAGTTCTCACGATGTCAGAGCCCCAGTCCTGGGCCCTCCTGAGCCTTGCCTGCACACACCCAGGCTGCTTCTGCTCAGCTAGGAGACTAAGAAACTGAGCGGCAGCCACCATTCAGCACATGGTGACAGCTCATTCAGTGTGGGAGTTACTGAGGGTAGAGCGATGATCAGACAACATCTTACCAGCAGGACGGTACACAGGCGGGCCACACCACAGCAGTCCCGTCACAGGCTCTCCAAAGCTCGGCAGAAAAAAGGCTGGCTCCTGGAAATTGCTGCTGTTGACACTCCCTATTTCTTCCACATTATCTTCCCATTATTTATGAGTGCCTGGAATTTGACAGGCTGGAAATTGCCCTGAGTACTTCCACGTACACTTAATTTCTCTTACGATAAAATGCTCTGTTGCTGCATTTCTATCCAGTTTGGAAGAGTTCCCTTAATGCAGTGGTTCTCAAACTTTGCAGGACCCCTTTACAAAACTCTTAAGAGCTTTTGCTTATGGGGGGGGTGTATCAAAAACCAGAAATTAAAAAATACTAATTTGTTTAAAAATAATAGAAACCCATTACATGTTGAGATAAGTAACAGTTTTGGGGCACCTGTGTGGCTGAGTATGTTAAACACTCCAATTCTTGATTTCAGCTCAGGGTTGTGAGCCCTGCATAGGGCTCCACACTGGGCGTGGAACCTGCTTAGGATTTTCTCTCCCTCTGCCCCTCCCTGCTCCTCCCCCAAAAAGGGAAGAGGAGCATTGTTTTACAGTTTTGCTGATCTCTTGCTAGAGGTCAGCTGGACTTGAAGTACCCACTGTTGCACTCAATCTGTTACAGTGTTTTTTGAGCTGAAGTATTTGGAAAGAAAAACAGTTGGCATGGATAAGTAGTCAGAGATGGGTGGCCCTAAAGAGTTAAAGTTCTCATTCAGAAACTGCACGATGCCCCATGTGCCCCATGTTAGGCACCAGTGATTTCGGTCCTGCTCAGTGCACTCCAGAACATAAAGCTAACTGGTAGCAGGAAGCAGTTTATCCGTGGGTGATGGAGGAGAGCAATTATAAAAGACTGGATCCACTAGAGCAGAATTCTCCATTCCAAGAACGCTGAGAGTGGGATGGAAGGGCTGTCCAATGAGACTCAGTGGCAGGGGACTTTCAGTGTAGCAAATAAGTTGCTGATCGGTGCCAGTAGTTTCCCTCCACTCTATTTATGTGTGATTACCACATGCATTGGCTTCTGTGCTGGTCAGCTGAAACTGCATGTTGACTCACACGGGCTGATCTGAGTAGCTAAGAATGGCAGCTACCGCCTCCTGGGTATACAGTTGTCAAAGCAAGCTTGGAGGGAAAGCCTGCTGAAAACTAGCTGGGTAACGCTTCTCTGAATCTAGGAGTGACATTAAGCGGTAACCCAGCCTAATCAGAACATTGAAATGTGGTCTATCAGCTTGCCAGTTAGCCTGCTGGTTTGAATTTTCCAGTTCTGGTGTGGATCAGGATAAATGGTTGAATCTGAATGGCCACAAACTCCAGCTCTAATTAACCAGACACCTATGGTCGGTAGGGGATGGGGCGAGAGTCGTTAGTACAGGGTCAACTTTGTTGGTATCTCATGTTCATGCTTTATCCACATCTGGCAAGACAAATGGGTCAGGATTTCCCAACTTAAGTAATACTTTAAGATGGCACTCAGTTAATCCTCCTGTGGGAGAGGAAAGTCAGGAATTTGGGGACTATGATAAGATTTTTTTGGTTTATATTTCAGTAGGTAGTGCAGACACATTAGAAATACAGAAGTGCAATCTAAAACAGGTTTTTGTACTGCCTTCCAGCTAAGAATGTTTTTCACACTTTGAAGGGGTTGTGAAAGGAAAAAAAAGTGCAAAGGGACAGTATGTTGCCCACGAAACTTAGTGTTTACCATCTGGCCAGCAGCTTGGCGACCCCTGGTTTGTCAGTAACTCAGAGTCTCCCATACCTGTTTTCCAGCCGCCCACTTCCCCTTCTCAGAGGTAACCACTCTTCTCTGTTCTTAACTGGCTCAGTTCGAGAGGGTAGACTAAACTGGCTTTGAGATGGAAGGATTTCTGCTGCTTTTGAGCAATAAGTGACCTTTGGTCTATAAAAGGTTTTGCCTTGTGATTCTAAACATGGTTAATTGAAATTTGGTGATCCTAGAAAGGTACCTCTTGAATTAGATTTAAGCCTGTTTAAAGCATAGCTAGGTGGTGGTGGTGGTGGGGTATTTTACCCCCAACATTTTATTTTGAGAAATTTCAAACAGAAAAGCTGAAAAGAATGGTATAGTGATAACCAAATACTATTCTTATAACAGTTAACATTTTGTCATAATTTGCTTTATATTTCTCTGTATCTTGTGAAACCTTGAAAGTAATGACTCTCTATATTCACATTTCTCTTAAAAATAAGAATATTCTCTCATATAACCCCCATTACCATCACACTTAAGATAATCAACAATAATTCCCTAATGTCAGCCCATATTCAAATTTCCCCAAGTTGCCCCCAGAATGCCTTCGATAGCTCTAACTACCCATCCCCACCACCAACTTGATCTATGTTAATTTGTTCAGTAATTTCATTAGGTTTCTTTAGCCTCTAGTCCTACCTCCTTATGATAATGACTTTTTCAAGAAACCAGGCATCTGTAAGAGATGGCCTTTTTTTTTTTTTTAAGATTTTATTTTTAAGTAATCTCTACACCCAACGTGGGGCTTGAATTTACAACTCCGAGATCGAGAGTTGCACACTCTACCAACTGAGCCAGCCAGGCACCCGCAAGAGACGGTCTTAGAGAATGTCCCAAGTTCTGGGTTTGTCCAGTTGTTTCCTCCTGTGTCACTTAATTTGTTCCCATCTTTGTTTTGTCTTGGGTGAGACTTATACTTTGCCTCTCCATCCAGTCTTTTCAGTGGTTTATGTGGAATTGAATTTGAATTGAATGGGAGTCTGCTGGTGCTGTACCGGGAATCAGGTGATCTTAAGGAGTAGTCCGCACCGGGGCCTGTTACACGAGCCCGTGAGGACTAAGCTGAAGGACAGGCTAGAGGGAGTGCCTGCCACCCATGGGGACCAGATGTTTTCTGAGTCTTCTCAGCTAGGATGTTTTGCCTCCTTACAACCCTCTCCTGCCCCCGCTGCCCCCCCCAATGGAGAAAGTGTTAGGTGCCCATTCATCACTTGCTTTGACTTAGCAAGCCAACACATGCACCCCACGTGGTGGTCTGCATGGTGGTCTGCAGCAGTTCTGCCCCTATGCCTGGGGAAGGTGGTGACACCGTATAGACTGCCATGTTCCCAGGAGTTCTCAGGAACAGGCAGCATGTCTGAGAGGCTGTCTTCATGTTGAATCTACATCAGGAGAAAGAATCTCTCGACTTGCTTTCACACAATCTTGGTGTTAATTGGTTCTCACAATGATGGACAAGCTTCCCCTACTTACTCTTAGGGACCAAAAGAGTAATCAAACCCTTCTACCTCTTTTTCACTTAACCTGAAGCTAGATTTTAGGATTGGGGTTTTGATGGCTGGTGGGTTCCTTAAAGCCTGGTGGAAAATTCATTTTGGGTTCCATTGGGTGTGTTATCAAAGCCTTCTGAAAGTCCTTGCCTCCCCAGATATGGAGGTACAATGTCATTATGGTTTACAGGTGTTTTTGCCTTCTCCATTAGGAACCGCTCGGTTTTTAAGATTTTATTTATTTATTTGACAGAGAGAGACAGTGAGAGAGGGAACACAAGCAGGGAGAGTGGGAGAGAGAGAAGCAGGCTTCCTGCCGAGCAGAGAGCCCGATGTGGGGCTCGATCCCAGGACCTTGGGATCATGACCCCAGCAGAAGGCAGAGGCTAAACGACTGAGCCACCCAGGCGCCCCAAACCTGCTCAGTTTTAAAATCTCTTGGGGAGCGTTGTGGTCCCTCGGTGACGAGTTCTAGGTTGCAGAGGATTGGGTAGTGCGCAGACTAGGAGTGAAACCTATTCTCTTGCCCTAAATTAGGAGATTGCCTTAGAAATGGAGACAAGATAGATTTAGGGAATAATGGCTAGGTAACCGGTATAAAGGATGATCAGTTTATGGCTGACTGCAAACATTTTTGAGCGAGTCCCTTTCCATGTAATCTCCCCAAATTCTGTCCAAAATCAAGCAGCTGCTGCATCCATCCGCTGCGCAAAAGGGGCAATAATAATTGCTCCCCGCAGTGTATTACGTAGGACTTAAGGTTTCTTTAGCCTAGTGGTGACAGGGCCAAAGTGAACCTGGATAGCAGAACCAAAAACAGCCTTTGTCCATCCCTCACGACTCCCCCCCCCCCCGCCCCCCCAAATGCACCAGCGACGACTGGTCAGGCCACTCCTGTACCATTACCAGGGGTACCAAATGGTTTGCTGGGCCCTGGAGTTGGGGGAGGGGGGTTCCCGCATCCACCTGGGCCGGGGCCGCCTAGGCACTGGCTCCCGCTAGGCGCCGCCCTGCTCCCGCCGCGGGTTTCCGCCGGGTTCTGCTTCGTGCCAGCCTCTGGGCAGCCTCGGCGCCAACCCACGTGGGATCCCCGTGCTCGGGCTTCTCTCGGGTCACCTCCCATCCCAAACACCTGGGCCCTGCAGGCCTCAGTTGGGCGCGGGCACACGGGCGGGGCCGCGCTGAGTAAGCCGCACCTCCCTACGCGCGCGCCCCACAGGTGCTCGCCCCCACGCTCTCGCAGCTGGACTACGGACGAGCCTGCCCTCTGAAGAACTGGGGGCCCTCACAAGCCGCGATCGCGAATGTTCCAGGACCGGTCAGACACCCGGATGTGAGCTGGGCGGGACACGGCCCGCCTTCCAATCTGGGCAGTGGCGAGAACCAATCACAGGCCAGTCTGTTCCGCTCTTCCAATGGTCGGCCTGTTGCTAGTCCTGCGCCGGGATCTGCCTGCGCAACCGCGCAGGTCCGATTCGCTCCCACCGCGGGGCTTGGTCCTCCCTTCCGCCCTCCCCCGGCCCGCCTCCGCTCCCCTCGTGCGCAGTTGTCACACGGAGGAGCTTGGTCTGGGCTCTGGGGGGGATTATAACGCCGTGTGGGCGGTCGGCCACATCTCCGGGCGCCGTCTATCGCCGTGGTCGGTGGATGGAGCGCGCGGCGGGTGAAGGGGAGGGTGGGGACAGGGCTTCAGGCACCAGCTTTCCCCCTGACTCGTGCCTGCCCCTCAGTTTCTGAACAGCCGGCACAACCGCAAATGCCCTGAGCGGGTTTGCTGTGCTCTCTCACCTGCGCAGCCGTCGCCCGGGCACCAGCCACAGGGGGCTACGTTTCCCATATTGCAGAGGAGGAAGCCGGGGCTCAGCACAGCCTGCCCGACCCTAAGAGCAGTCGAAGGGGCTCGGGGAGGGAGGCGACTTGGGTCTGTCACACGCAGGCCCCATGGCCCCATAACCTGGCGTCGGGATGCACTAAAGCCGCCCCTGCCTCTCTTTGGCATTCCGGGCTTCTCCAGCCTCACCGACTGCGGCGTGTCACAACCCCGTCCTCCTGAGGGAGGGCTGCTTCCACCCGGGCGCCCGTCACAGCCCCGTCCTCCTGAGGGAGGGCTGCTTCCACCCGGGCGCCCGTCACAGCCCCGTCCTCCTGAATGATGGCTGCTTCCACCCGGGCGCCCGTCACAGCCCCGTCCTCCTGAGGGAGGGCTGCTTCCACCCGGGCGCCCGTCACAGCCCCGTCCTCCTGAATGATGGCTGGTTCCACCCGGGCGCCCGTCACAGCCCCGTCCTCCTGAGGGAGGGCTGGTTCCACCCGGGCGCCCGTCACAGCCCCGTCCTCCTGAGGGAGGGCTGGTTCCACCCGGGCGCCCGTCACAGCCCCGTCCTCCTGAGGGAGGGCTGCTTCCCCCGCCCTCGGCCCTCTCTTCTCCAAACCCCTGGAGAAACGCTCCCAATTTGGAACTGATGGTGGCGGCCCAGGGCCAGCCCCAGAATCAGACAGCCGGAGCGCGTGCACCCCAATTTCTGCCCTAAATAGCTCCCCACATAGAGCTAGTACAACCTGAGGCTGGGGGTGGGGGTGGGGCGGAGGACATGAGTAGGTCAGCTTCAGCGTGGCTAGCCACTGTTTGCAAAGGTGAAATTTCTGTCCCTCAGCAATGTCTGTCGTCTTCCAAATGAAAGGGCTGTCTGTGGCAGAAAGCTCAGGATTTGAATTCCCACCCTACCACGTCCTAGTTGTGTGGTGTAACTTCTCAAGTTCCTTAGCCTTTCAGACGGACAGTTGCCCAGTTTCCGTATATGTAAAATGGGAATAATACAGTCTACCTCATAAAAATGCCTAGCAGTGACTGGGTGTTTAGTGTGTGGCTCAGGCTCTGTTTCAGAGACTTTACTTGTATTAATTTATAGAATCAGCTTCACTCTGAAGAGGAGAAAACCAAGACTTAGTAACTTGCCCAAGGTCCCACAGTTAGTAAGTGGCCCAATGAGGATTTGAACCCTGGCAGTTTTGACCAGTGGCAGAAAGCATAACCACAAGCCTCTGCTGCCTCTCAGTGGCATAGGGTTGCTGTGAGGATTTCAGAAGCTAAGGAGTGATTGGCAACTAGCAGGTGCCCAATACATGCCAGTTGTGATAAGTGACAGAAACAGTGGTGAATACCTATGCAGCAGGGCAGAGCCGGGCTCTGGCTCCAGGCCTTGGCTGCCAGACCCTGCAAAGGCAGAGGCAGGGGTGGCAGCGGAGGGAGTAAGCTGGGGACTCCAGATGGGATCTTCTGGGAGGCTTGAGAGTTCTCAGAGAGTGAGCCCCAGAACAGAGAACAGGGCCAAAGGTGTATGGAAGGTGTGGGGCTGAGGGTGTCAGTATTTTCCAAGACTGGGTCTCCTGCCCCGTTTCTGCTCCGGCCCTGGTAGGACCTAGAACCTGGGCAGAGATACCTGAAGGTTCTGGGGTAGGCAGTGTTGGATATCTGGGTGTCTCTGGGAGAGCACCAGGGGGCAGTCATTTACAGTCCTGTCTGGGCCTGGGGGAGGAGAGAAGATGGGGACACCCAGCCCCAAGGGGTCCTGCAGGGGGCAGTCAGGGCCTGCCTTGGCACCGCTCCATCCCCCTTGCAGGTGGAGCCTAGGCTAGGCTTCCTTTCTGAATTTGACCAGTACTGCCCGAGGCCTGAGCTGGCGGAGCCTGCATGGTGGGGATTGGTTTCTCCTCCTCCAGAACCTCCCTGAAGGAGGGCCTTGGACCCCTGCTGAAGGATTGGCTTGTGGGGACCCTCCCAGGGTTCAAGGCTTTCAGGCTGGTCAGGCCTAGAGAAGGGGTTCTCCAGGATCTTTGGCAGGCCCACTGAGGGGATTATAAAAGGATGGCTTACCCACCAGGGCTCACAGAAAGGTGGGGGTGGATTTTGGAGGGGGAGGAGGTCTCAATCAAGGGAGGGTGGTGGGCTTGGTGAAGTGAGAAATTTCAGTGATATGGGGGTGGAGGGTCAGTGAAAATGGGAGAACCCTGGGGTGGCCTGGGTGGCTCAGTCGGTTGAGCATCTGACTCTTGGTTTCCTCTCAGGTCATAATCTCATGGGTGGTGGAATCAAGCCCCGTGTTGGGCTCTGTGCTCAGCGCAGAGTCTGCTTGGGTTTCTCTCTCTTTGCCCCTTCCTCCTCTCTCTCTCAAATAA
>JAPYYM010002780.1:0-11875 GCA_028534135.1 Potos flavus
TTGACCTGCAAGGAGGTCTTGGTTCAGTGTAACAGGCCCTAAGCGTGGGGAAACACGGAATAGGAGAGTGTGTGGCATATGTGGGCACGATCTTTCCTGCACAGTGGGTCCCTCTATTTAAAATATGGACCAATAGTTTTGTGTCACTGTCTTTTTGAGGAGCAATGTGATGAGGAAGAAGGAAATAACCTTCAACCACATCGCCTCTCCAGCCAATATAGTCAGTGCTTAATAAATGGTACTTCCCTTGACCTCACTTATAGTGTTTTAAAATGAAACATTTTATATGAATGGTTACCAATATGTTCTTTCCACTCTATTCTATCTCTTCTATTCATTTCCTCCAAAAACAGAAAATATCTCCTTGTTGGTGCTCTTCCCATTGAAATGGACAGTGGAGCTGGTTCTAGCTGGGGGTTGGGAAGGAACATTCGTGTCTTTTTGTTATCTGACCGTTTCTGACCGGCTCCCCCCCTCCCCAGACTGGAAGTGCACTGGGCTGAGAGCCAGGAGGCCTGCAGCTTCAGGGTTGGCCCAGCGAGGTCACTTCAGTCGTCTGGTTCTCAGCTCCCTCACATTAATATATGGGGTGGAGTGACAATGGAATGATTTTCAGACTTTGTTCCTTGGACTTTCATGCCACTCGTGGGGGTCAAGATGTATGGGAAAGCTGTGGGGCCCAAGTGGGGTAGGCTCCCAGCTTCTCACTGCAGCTACAGTCATCCCACTTCTATCTTTCATGTGCTGGGGTCTTGCATGGAGCTTCGTGAGAACTTATTCTTTAAAAGTCTGAAAACCTTTGACCTGGACGAGTTCTAAAGCCGTCTTCCTCAATACTTTGGCCGTGGGTCACACGTGGCTACTGAACATTGACAGGTGGCTAAGCTGTAGGAAACACCTTTGTTTTCTCCAGGACCCTAGGGAGTCAGACTGTCTTTGAGGGCACCTTGCAAGGTAGCCTGTTGGCCTCTGAGTGGGATGGGGTCTCAGTCTTATTTATGAATCCTCAGACTTCCATGGATGACAGATCGCTTTGACATGCTTAGCGATACAGGCTGTTAAAATGAGAGGTTATGAACAAATCACAGCTTAATAAAGCTGCTCATTTTGCCTCATAACCTATAAAGTACTCTTCCTTTTCTACCTCCTAATGTCTTGTGTGGAAAACTCTCCTTCAAGGTTCATTAATTTTTTTTTTTTTTTGAAGAAAGGGTAATGTGAGAAGAATAGGATAATATTCTGTTTTTAAAGGAAGTTTAATTTTATGCTGTGTAGTTGAACAAGCTTCAACCAAGAGTGAGCAGACCTGGATGAGAGTGGGTTCTGCCAATTAATAGCTGCATGACTTTGGGGGGAGTCTCTGTTCACCTTGGACATTGGTTTACTCATCTGTAAAATGGATGAGAATTGGCTCTGCCTATTGTTTACATGAAAAAGTATTTATTATGGATTGAATGTTTGTGTCCCCCCTCCCATTCATGTATTGAAACCCTAACCCCCAATGTGATGATATTTGGAGATAGATCTCTTTGGGAGGTAATTAGGTTTATATGAGGTCATGAGGGTTGGCCCTGTGATGGGGTTAGTGTTCTTCTAAGATAAAGAAGACACCAGAACTCTCTGCCATGTGAGGATAAAGCAAGAAGGCAGCCAGATGTCTACAAGTTTGAGGAGGGCTCTCAGCAGAGCCCAATCATGATGGCACCCTGATCTCAGGCTTTCCAGCCTCCAGAACTATGAGAAATAAATGTTGGCTGTTGAAGCTTCCCGTCTATGACATTTTGGTATAGCAGCTTGCACTATCTCAGACAGTATTTGATAAATGAGTAGTGAGGAGGCACAGTGGTTATGAGTTACTTTAGAAGAACTTGGGAAGTTTAACACAGTCTTCCTCCGCTGGTCCAAACCTGGTTCTGACAGTTTCCAGCAGTGTGATTCTGACCAAGGCACCAATTTTCTCTGGGCCTCTTAAGATTCCTTCTCTCTCGAGGTTCTATGAATTTACAAATATGACTTATACCCCCTGCTTTATATTTTCTGGGTCTCAAAAAGCACACACATGTGTGTATTTATTTTAAAGACTCTCACCTTTTAAGTTGCAAAGGTAATATATCTGCTCCTCATATAAAGTTCAAAAATTACAAAAGCACAGAAAATTAAAAAAAAAGGAAGACTTTCTCTTTCCATTTTCCCAATATAATAGCTTGGTGAATATCCCAAGTGTACCTATGCTTATATAATCTGTGTATGTCTGTGTGTGCTCGTATGCTCATGTGTGTGATTTTTGCTTCAGTGAATCAAGCTACGGTTGTTTGTAACTATTTTTAAAAATTTAATGGCATTCCAAGGTTATCTTTTTATATCACTGTATATTGTACTATTTTTTTCCTTTTTAGTATCTGCATAATGTTCCGTGGCATTGTTGGAGAAGGTCATCAAGAGGACACGTGACCACCAGTTGACTCAGGAGCTAGACCTGGGCATTCAGAGGCTCCTCGCCCCCTCTCATGACCTTGGAATGCATTCTCCCCACTGTTCCTGATCTTTTGGCCACCCAAGATAAGCCTTGTAAGTAAATTCCTCGCTTATTAAAACTGCTACCTCCCAATCTCTTTCTTTGCTCTCTCTTTGCCCTCCGAGTATGGGGGCCAATTTCAGATTAGCTAATTTATTTAGCTAATCCCTTATTAATGAGGATGTTATATACTCATTTTATTTTATTTTATTTTATTTTATTTTTTTATATACTCATTTTAAATTTGTTTCTTACAATTATAGAAATAATATAGGCATATAACAAGAAACATGGGCAGTACAGAAAGGTATAAAATATAAAGCAAAATCTTTCTTCTGACCCATTTCCACTTTTCATTTCTCAAATCAAGTTTCCTAGTATTGATGACCTTGAATAGATTTAAATTTTGTTCTTCTGCTGATTATTATTGTAGCTGTAAATAGTATGCTTATCTATTTGTTGATTTATCAATTTTAGACAGTAGCTATCAACTGGATGCTAGGAAAAATAAACAGGAGTCTGAAATTGAGTGTCATGGAAGAAAGGACAACTTCTCAGAATATGTGTCCGAGTGTGTGTGTATCCTGATTTAATATTTGTATTATAAAAATTATTGATATAATCTCTTATAAATGATAGTTTTTCTGTATTTCAAAGACTTTCCATGCTGGTGGGGTAGAAGGGTGGGATAATTCAGTCTTTTACTATTTTCATGAAACCAATGATCTGAGGTTATTATGTAGCATCAGTTTTATATGCATGTTTGTAATGACCCAGGCTTGCTTTGGGATTATTGGAGCACTTACAGAAGAGAGGGGTCCAAATTTCCATCTGTGGGCTGCTGGGGGAACACTGATGAGAGCCCTAGAAGCACACACTAGATGTGGAATCCAGCGTTGGATGGCAAATCCTAGACACTTTCAGACAGATTTCAATGTCAAACTCCTCAAGGTTCAATCTGAGCAAAAGGTGTGAGTTGTGGGTTCAGGTATACTGAGCTCAGTGTGAGATGGCTAGTCAGATATTTCTGAGTCAGACACTATAGAGATCCCTGAAGCTCAGGTCAGTTTTAGGGTGGGGATGTCATCTAACACTGGGGTTGGGAAGGTTTTATAATGCAGACACTGATAGAAATGAATTGCAAGTTTCCAATAGAGTTTTCTACAGAAAAAAATGCTTGTATTAGGCATTTGTTTCCTGCACTTAAAAACTTTTGTTGGGGCACCTGGGTGCCTCAGCTGGTTAAGCATCTGACTCTTGATTATGCCTAGGGTCATGATCTCAGGGTCGTGAGAGGAGCCCTCATTGGACTCCTTGCCATGCTGGGTGTGGAGCCTGCTTAATATTCTCTCTCCCTCTCCATCTGTTCCTCCCTCCCCTCCCCGCCACCTTCGCTCCTGCTCTCTCTCAAAAAAAAAAAGATTCTCTCCCTCTGCCCTTTCCTTCACACCTGTGCATGTGTACGCACTTTCTCTAAAATTTTTTCTTGTCGTTGTGCTCATGCTGAGTTGGAATTGGTAAAATGTTAAAGTGGTCTGCTACTCTGGTTTTGCTGTTATTAAGGAATTTAAAGATTTTATTTTATTTTAGAGAGAGAAAGCAAGCGTGGGGGTGGGAAGGAGAGGAAGAGGGAAAGAATCCTCAGTAGACTCCATGCTGAGCCTGGAGCCCATCCTGGGGCTTGATCTCTAGACCCTGAGATGATAACTTGAGCCGAAACCAAGAGTCTGATGCTCAACCAACTCAGTCACCCAGGCACCACTAAGGAATTTCTTTAAAGGCAGTGGTAGATAGAAAATTAATCAGGTATGTATTTTTGGGTAAGAGATTTTCTGGCTGATGCATGTGTCTCTCTAGATCATGAAGGAGTGATAGCAGTCCTGTCAGGGGGAGGGGAGTTAGTTAACATGGCTCTTAAGGTCATATTTCCAACCACGTATCACTTAATAAATAGTGTTATTCATTACATCTACGTGTGTGTGTGCGTGCACACGTGAAATATACCCCTGTGACATCGTGACCTTCTCATAAATGGAAACACCTAGAGCATCTGATTAGGAATGCTAGAAAATCAGGTTCTTCTGCTTTGACTCCCAGGCACATGAGGGCTCTCTAGATCTCTTTGGGGAGCTGCACAATAGGCATAGGATTTAGCGGGAGCCTTCCTAATGGGCCATGGGGCCTGGCGGCCCTGGGCTCTGGATCCAGAGATGGTGGAGTCAGAAGGTGGTTGCTCTTTTTTGGGTAGTTCTGTATGGGTGAGGTAACATGTTATCAACCAGCCATCAGAACAGAGTGGTAGCCAGTCTCTAGAAGGAAGCACTCAGTTTTAGTCCTTGGGGTCAGAAAGAGTGTTAAGAGTGAAGCTCTGAAAAGGAAGATGGTGGTAGTTGTGTAGGTAGGGTAGTGTAGAGCAGTGGCTCTCCAAGAGTGGTTCTCAGACTAGCAGGATCAGGATCACCCAGAACTTATTAGAAATGCAAATCCTCAGGCACGTCCCAGACCTACTAAATCAGAAGCTCTGGGAATAGGGCTGAACAACCTCTGTTTTGAAAACACTCTCTAGGTCATTCCGATGAGTTTCCAGTTTGGGAACCTCTTCTATAGGTTAACTAGCCACCTGTTCATTAATTTGAGATTACTTTGGTGGCATTTATGTAGGCAAGAACAAGTGAAATCCAAGTCAAAAAACCTAGATAAATAGGTGATATGTTTCTTCCAAACTTCTGCTATTGAGGAAGAGTTTATATATTTTTTATTATGTAGAGAAATAACATTAATCGAGAAGTTCCTACATGCTTGGCGGTGTGCTCAGTATCTTAGCTGCATTATTTCCTTGAATTTTCCCATCCTCTCTATTAATTAGGTGCTATTTTCATTTCCATTTTACAAATGAAGAGACAGAAGGATTAAGGATCTCATTAAAGTTTTTGGAGCTAATAAGTGGCCGAACTGAAATTTGAACCCAGGGAATTTCACAAAATGAGCCTGGCTTTCTTAACTGCTAGGGTGTACTAAACGATTCTTAATTTCCCATTACATTCTCTCCCTGTGTGAAGGACTGTGGACCATGAACAATTTGGTAATGTATATTGATTAGTGTTTTCCTGCTATGAGTATGATGTCAAACTGTTTTTTTGCCTGTCAGTGCTAACCCATTACTCTTTAGTCTCTATAGAGTTAACAATTTCAACATACTTGTTTGCAGTTAAGCTCAGAGTTTAATGCTAAGTGAACTTCATATATACTATGTTTTAATCTTGCACTTGCTAAATTTATGCTTTTCCATTACACCTGTAAATCTCTCCCTGCCACAATATGAATGATTTACCATTTTCCTCTCAAGGATTTCCTCGTGTTGTGTTGGCACCTCCTATTATATTTTAGGACAAGGGTAAAAATAATGAGACTTGGTGAGTTTAAATCAGCCCCCAAATATTGTTTCAGAATAAGCATCCAATTATTATTATTTTTTCTTGTGGTAAGTTTTCTGTAATTGGAAATGTTGAGGTAATGCTATTTTAAATTCCAAGTGTGAAAATACTTCTGCAACATTAGAGTCCTCTCCTTTGTGTGTATGAGTGATTGGGTGTGGGTCAAAGAGACTTGGAACATTAATTTTAATTCAGAAGTGATTCCAGAGAGACAAGTTAATTTTCGAAATCAGCCTGGTGAGAGTTGGGGCTTGGAAAATGCATTCAAGGAAAAATGTCTTATACTCTGCAAGAACAATTATGAGGTAATAGGCTCAGGAGTAAACTGGCCACCAAGGTTTAGTAACATTTCTAGAATTGTGGCTGATTCGCTTGAAAATCTCAAATATCACATCTTGCTGATTCTAAGACAAATCACTTTTTACATTTTAATATTTATGAAGTCAGACTACACCTTGTAGTTGATGAATATGTGGTAGGATATTAACATGAAGGTTTTGGCTGAGGCTAAAATAAAAAGTATGTTTTCAAAGTAGATGGTAGGAGAAGGAACCATGACTATTTATATTTTTAAATTTTACTTTCATTATTTTTTTAAGATTTATTTATTTATTTGAGAGAGGGGAGAGAGCAAGTCAGGGCAGGGCAGAGGGAGAGGGAGAGAGAGAGAATCTCCAGCAGACTCCTCACTGAGGGTGGAGCCCAATGTGGGGCTCGATCTCACAACCCTGAGATCATGACCTGAGCTGAAATCAAGTCAGTCAGATGCTTAACTGACTGAGCCACCCAGATGCCCCTTTAATTTTACTTTTAGTTATGGCAAAATATACATAGCATGAAATTTACTGGCTTAACCACTTTTGAGTGCGCAGTCTGGTAGCATTAAGTACATTTACACTATTTTGCAACCCTCCATCTGTAGAACTTTTTCATCTTTTCAAACTGAAACCATCAAACTACACCCATCAAACAGCACCTCCCCCTTCTCCCCTCCCTCCAGCCTCTGCTAGCCACTGTTCTACTTTTTGTCTCTGTGAATTTGACTATTTTAGGTACCTTGTATAAGTGGAATTGTACAGTCTTTGTCTTTTGGTGACTTGGTTATTCATTTCACATAGTATCTTTAATATTAATCTATGTTGTAGCATGTGTCAGAAGCTTCCTTTTTCAGGCTGAATAATTATTCCATTGGATGTATACATCACTTTGTTTTTCTATTCATCCATTGATGGATACTTGGGTTGCTTCCACTTTTTGGCAATTGTGAATAATGCTGTTATGGACCTGGATGTATCAATATGTGTTTGGGAACTTCCTTTTGATTCTTTTGGGTATATACCCAGAAGATGAATTGCCAGATCATGAGGTAATTCTTCTTCTAATTTTTTGAGGGACCGCCATACTTTTTTCCATAAGGGAGTCACCATTTTGCATTCCCACCACCAGGGCACAAGTGTTTCAATTTCTTCACACCCTTGTCAATACTTGTTATTTTCTGCTTTCTTGATGTTAGCCATCTGAATGGATGTGAGGTGGAGGAATCATGACTCTTAATGACCTTACTCACGTAGAGGTATAGTAAAGGGGCAGAGATTGGATATTTGGGGATGACCTTGGGAGGAAGATGTTGATGGAGAGCTGCTGATTTGACCCTACAGGGAGAAGAAGTCAAAGTAAAACCTATGGAGAGGTATAAGTTGTATTTCCTCTGTTTTCTCAAGTCAAAGAAGACTTTTTCTCTCTCAAGTCTGAGGAGACCACTTGCAGATCTAATACATGCACCTGCTATCTAGACTTGGGTAGTGTTGATACTGGTATCAGTCAGATTGGAACTTTCCTGCTCCTTTGCCTCCTCTCCTTCTCCTCACTGTAGCTCTGGAGGGGTTGGGAACTGCCATAAGCAAGTTGTAGTTGGGATTGGAAGCCTAGCCTGGGAAAAGAAGAAGTAGGTGACCACATCCCATTATCTGCTCACTTTCCATCTGCAGCAAATACAGATAAAGGAGGTAAAAAGTTTCAACTTTGTACCAAACCAAGTTTTGATTATGATATAGGGCTGCATATTCTAATTACCAAGTGGAAACTGCCTTTTGTCACTTAAAGTGATAGTTCAACTTTTTAATGACCTAAGAGAAACCAGAGAATTCATGGAGTCAACTTTCATTTCCATCCAGGGCAATAAATAGTCTCATGGAGACCATTTTAAGGGATGGAGAAAGATAGAAATAAAATTGCTTTGTTATTACTTCCTATGGATTGGACTCACTCAGTGAAATGGTTAAGTGCGCATGAAATTTTCCCAACTGAACCTCTGCCCTGTTGTAATTATAATGATGGTGAGTTGTCCTTGGACAATTGAGACGATGGGGGAAGACATTTATCTGAGTCTCGTTAGGACATGTAGAAAGAGAACATTCCAAAGTGTGATGTTCAGCTGTAGTGTGTTTAGCCTTGGGAGGAGTGAGGGAGTTTATTGGGAGGCATGTAAACAGTAGGAGAATTGGGATAATCTCTTACGGCTGAATGAAGGATGGCACAGGGATCCATCTCAACCTCCCTCCAAGACGGGGATTGTTTGGTTCTAAAATGTAAAATGTTTAACTGACCTCACAATCTCCACCATTTTTTAGCCACATGTTGACCTTTTTTTTTTTTCTTTCTTTCTCTCTCTCTTCGGAGTCTTAGCAATGTTACCGGATTGGGGTTTTTTAGTACTGAGAACTTCACTATAAGAAAATGTAAGGTTAACCACTTAGTCCAGACTTAGGGAACATCGCATAGTATGAGTCTGTCATGTTAAAAGAGCTACTGACAAAAATAAAATTTTTCATTTATTTGAAAAATATTTTTGTTTCTGTTGGATTACAAGAAGGCTCCCAAATTGTTTTTGGGTGAAATGTTCCAGTTAGCTCCTCGGCATCAGTTAGATAGCTGTGTTCGTGGAGTAGTAGGTGAGAAGTTTATTTTAGGAAAACAGAGCTTTGCTATTTAGTTATTACTGTTTTGGGGGATAATGTCTGCATAGTTTCGGTCGTCCTCAACACCGTCAGAACTGCATTTATCTCCAGATTCCACCAGAGATTAGTTGCCTTCTGTCAGTAGTTAATGGGAATAAATCAAATTGGCCTAAACAGTAGGAAAATTTATTTCCTTTTAATTAGAAAAAAATCAAGAGGCAAGGCAGGCTTCAAATGTACTTCAGAGCCAAGTCTGCTTCTCTGTCTTCTCCTGGGTTGGCATCATCCTCAGACTAATGATAAGATGGCAGCAGGTTTCCTAGCAATACATTCGGTCATGACAATTGCTATAAAAGACAAGATATTCCTTTTTTTTTTCTTTCTTTTCTTTTATTAACATATAATGTATTATTTGTTTCAGGGCTACAGGTCTGTGAATCATCAGTCTTACACAATTCACAGCACTCACCATAGCACATACCCTCTCCAATGTCCATCATCCAACCACCCTATGCCTCCTTTTTTTTTTTAAAGGTTTTATTTATTTATTTGAGAGAGAGAGAGGGAGAGCACAGAGAGAAAGTGAGAGGGAGAAGCAGACTCCCCGCTGAGCAGAGAGCCCGACACAGGGCTGGATCCCAGTACCCTGAGATCATGACCTGAGCTGAAGGCAGACGCTTAACGGACTAAGCCACCCAGGCGCCCCAAGACAAGATATTCTTTTCTTCCTTAATTTGAAGAAAACTTTTCCTCAAAGCGCCTCTTTCCTTCCTCCACCACAGCAGACTTCTTTATATTTATTGTTGGTTGGAATCTGTGATACATCCTAAATCAGTAACTGGCAAGGGGCCAGGTAGCTACTATGATTGACTCATAAAATCCCTGGAGTGTGATGGGTCAGTTTCTCCTGAGGCACAGAGGCCATGGAAGGAAGAGCCAACACCAGCCAGGATTCTGTTAGGAAGGACAGTGAGTGGGATGCATGCTTTATAGGCAGCCAATAATGTCTAATTACAAAAAAGAAGGATTTTCAAAGAAGTCCTATGACCATCAGTGGTTAAAAGGCATTTTATTCAAATAAAAAGAATGCTCTTTGTTGGATCGTAAAAAGCTCATTGTATTAAAGCTAGAGGGACCTTAGATACTGTCTGGCCCACACTGTTTATTTGGGAACTGAGGCTCAGAGAATGCAAGTGACTTCCCCAAATCCCAGTTACTAAACAGCAAGCCTAGGGGGAGTCTGAGGGCAATTACAGAACAATGACTATGCCTGAATTACTCTATTGCAATGCTTCTCTTGATCAGGGCAGAGGGTCAGACACTGAATTGAAGTGGAAGGACAGAGCGAGAGAGTTTCGGTGGTTGCAACTATTCACCTGTGCCATTGTGGTATGAAAGCAGCTGCAAACAACATGTAGTAAACGGGCATGACCGTGCATCCAGAGGAATGGATTTACAAAAACAGGAAGTAGGCAGAATTCCACCTGTGGTCTGCAGCTTGCTGACCCTTGGTTCCATGCTTCCCCAGGATGGATCTTCTGCTTGCGGTTCCAGTACAAAAATGGCTTTGAGATGTGCCAAAGGGGCTTTCAGAGCCAGGCACAAGAATTTGCATTTTCCCCAAACCGAAAGTTAAAGCCATGGCCTTCCATGTTTACCTGTTATGGAAACTACTTTTTCTCCAGTCAATTTATCACGACAACGGGTACATTCAGTACATTAAACAGACTCAGTTTATTTCACTGAACTGATCGGTCAAGCAGTCAAAATAGTGTGGCCTTGCCAAAGCATTGCCTTGACGTAAGGTTCGGACAACTAATCCTCCAGGAACCAGTGTACCTGAAAGTCAGTTTACCTGTTATCTACACATCTTACTGAGCCTCATATGAGAACATCTAATAAAATCACACTCTGAATGAGGGCACAGCTTGCCTTAGAATTAATTTAACCAAATAATTAGGAAACTTCTAAAGTTGTTGCAAGAATTGGTAACAGGAAGTCATTTGCAAATTGCTTAAACATTCATATCCTGGGAGACACAGGTCAACTATTTTTGGCCGGGAAGTCACATGATGGATGCATGGCCTGAAGTCTTAAGGAGAGGAACAGTGATTTGTATTCAGGGAAACTGCTTTTTAAAACTCCTAGAAGCAAGGGCAAGATCTCTGCTCCATTTTTTGGAGCGATCACTGAGGTTGTGTGTAATCATTTTGATGGAGCAGTTTTGACTTGTCAGATATAAACATATAATGACTTTATCTTTTTATTATTGGATTGTGTCAGTGGAGCTTCTCTTCCCTGCTGAGAAGCTGATACCCTTAATGACAATTGAGGAAGTTTCCCTAATTTTTTTACTCACCTTTGGAATTAAAATAGTCTTATTCCAGTTCTTAAAACTTTTCCGTTTTTATTTTAAATTATTTTAAATTATTTTTATTTTTATTTTTAAAAACTTTTCTTGTTCTTTTGAAAACCTCCCCCACATACCCATTTCTGGGCTTCACCACTTTCCCCCACCTCCCTCAATTTTCATCTGGACTCTAGGAGTGCTTATGGGATGTGAGGTCGGCTTTCTCACCATGTTTTCCCCCTGGTGGTTGGGTGTTGAGGGGCTGGGAGGCAAAGTGCCAGCTTTCTGTATAAGTGCCGGGAGAGAACTGGTTGTCCTCAATATGGCATTTGTATTTACTGTTCCATTACATGAACAATTTCATACTGGAGGCAATTGGTTTCCTTCCCCTGTTTGGGGGTGGTGGTCTCATCTCAGCTATCTGCCTATTAGCTCTGTTAGAGGGTGAACATCAACATGCTGGTTCTCTCAGAGGCACATCCTTTAGTTCTTGAGGGTCCTCAAGGCAACCTTCCCTAAGTCCCCTGTGTGAGAGATCTGACTGGCACTTAACCTCTTCCTCCCTAACTGCCAATCCTCCGCAGGCGCCATCTTGCAGCTTTTTGCTGCTGGGTTCCTC
>JAPYYM010002781.1:0-11874 GCA_028534135.1 Potos flavus
CCCAGAGCATAAGCAGGAGGGGGGTGAACCTCTGAGGCCACGGCCCTCCAGAGTGTCCCCAGCCCCGGGACCCGGGCTGCTGGGACCTGAGCTCGCGGTCGCCCCATCAGCAGGGGCTGCGTTACCCAGGGCTGCGGCCTTTGCTCGCCGAGGTTCTCCTTGCATCCGGAGAGCTGGTGTGGGCGGCGGGAGGCCTCAGTGCCCCCCACATGGGCCGCTGGGGCTGCGGGAGCGTCCTCACCGCTCGGCAGTGGCCTCCCCACGGACGGCAGAGGCGTGAGGTCCTTCACGCCTGACACCGGGAGCCCTGCTCCATCGTCCCCGAGACCTCCCGCCGGTGACACGGTCAGCATGGGAGGGGGCGACCCACGACTCGAGCCCAGGACACGTGCAGGCCCGTGGGGAGGAGAGACCCGCCGAAGGTGGGGGTCTGGCTGGCGGAAGAGGTCTGCCACGAGGTGAGAGCGTGAGCCTCGTCACCCTCCACGGGCCGAGTCCTTTGCGTTGGGGTCCAGATCGTCACTGCTGGGAGCTCGGCCTGGCCTCTGCCTTCTGGCCTGGCAGCCAGGTAGCTCCGAAGGTGTGTGGCTCCCTGAGCCAGAGATAAGGAAGTGGCCTGGGGACGAGCAGTTGGAGGGCGCAGTGTGAACGTGGGAGGCCTCAGTGACTCGCGGGCACGTGGGGCCGCTCCCCACCTACCTACAGATGAACACACAGCGAGGTGCCCGCATGAGGAGGAACATTGCAAATCTTAGAATGTAAATCAGGGCGAGAGATCCTCGTGATAACATGTGGCAGAATCTACGGGGGAGGAGGGCTGGGCACAGAGGGAAGGGAGGGGGAGCTGCAGCCCCGCCCCCGCCCGAGCCCCTCCTCCAGGCCGGACGCATGGGGGCACCCTGCCTGTTTTCTGCACGGCACTCTTTTCCATTATTAATGTTTCAAAATCGACAATATGCTCGGCACTTTGCACGCTTGGACATTTATCCCAGAGAAAGAAAAATATTACGTTCACGTAGAAACTTGTACACGAGTGCCGACGACAACTTTATTCGTAATTGTCAAACATCAGCAGTAACTCCGAAGTCCTTCTGCAGTGAGCGGGCAAACGAAGGGGCCCATCCGCGCCCCAGTGCCACGGACGGGACGTCTGTGTTATAGCCCTCGCCCTCACCGGGATGGCACACGCACGCGGGGGCTCTGGGAGGGGTTCGGGTCAGAGGAGATCGCGAGGGCTCTGCAGCTGCACTTGGGGGGTGGACACGTGAGTGTGCACTGAGGCACAGCCGCAGAGAATCACACGTGCGCACGCACACGCAGGAGGAATCTGGGCAGGACTGCTGGGCTGTGTCGAGTTCGAATCCTGGCTTGCAAGGTGTTTCCGTGGAAGAAATGGGTTCAAGGGCATGGAGTCTTACATGATTTCTTACAACTGTATGTGGAATGTGCAATTATCCCAAAAGAAAAAGCGAATTTAAAAACCAGGTAATAGGCACATGGCCACCCCTGGCCCCAGCGCCCTCGCGCCCCTCTCCTGTGTGGCCCTCCGGGGGTATTCCGGGTGTGTCCAAGCATAGGGGTTGGGTCTGTTTTTTGGAAACACACATGGTGAGCTTACCAGACACTGTCTTGCATCGTCCTTGCTCTCTTGCACAAGCGTCTCTATCGTTCCTCATCAGTTAACTGCTATAATCTTTTTTGGGAGCCTCCTGTGGATTCCCAGGAGTGCTGTCCCCAGTCTTTTCCATCTGCCGCACAGCCTTGAACTTGCAGCCGTGTGCACTGGCGGGGCGCTGTTCGGTCAGCGGTCCTGGGCTCCCCCGCGCACGGCATCCCTGTGTGCCCCGAGGCTCAGAGGGTCGTGGCCCTCGATGCAGCATCTCACTGCACCCCCCTCCCCATATCCCCCTGGGAAGAAATAGCACAAGGCTCCTGAAATCGCCTTAGCTGCCTTCCCTCCAGGACTCGGGGAAAACAGCTGTTTTTGTCCCAACTCCCACTCAGCACTGCTGAATCCACAGTTGTGTCTATGACACAGGGTTAGTGAAAACTAAGGGACCCACAGCTGCGATGCCTCCCCCCTCCCCTCCCACGCCCGAGTCTGAAGGGGAGGCCCAGGGGAGCGCCGAGGACAGCGGGGCCGGAATCAGAGCTGCGGAGCAGGGATTCTGGGCCTGGATCCCCTCCGGCAAAGCCTGGTGTCCAAGGCCCTGACGCTCTGGCTTTGGAGACGCCCCGTGTCGACAGTGCGAACTGGGCTTCCACGCGCTGGGGGCTGCTCGGGGCGCGGGAGGCCAGCGGCGCTGCGATGCGTTTGCGGGGCTCGCAGGGGTGGGCTCGGAGAGTGAGAGGAGACACGGGGGCGGTGGGGGTGTGGGTGCAGGACGACCCCAGAGCAGGCACGCAGGTCTCACTGAGTGCAGAGACTCCCGGCCTCCCCAGGACAGGCCCGCGGGCTGCGCGGAGACACCCGGTCAGACTCCCGGCACGGGAGAAGGCCCTGATCGCGCAGTGTGCCAGGAGCCTGTTACCGGACTCCAGGGCCACCCGGCCCTTGTGCTCAGAGCCTTCCAGGCCCCTCCCCACGGGAGGGACGCAGGCTCCGGCGGGGCTTAGTTCTGGACTGTGAAAGACTTGCTTTTCCAAATGAGGGACAACTTTGGATGTACTTGCCCAGGGCTCTCCCAGCGCTGACCTCCGACCTTGAGAGAGTCCCCTCTCGCTCTCCGTCCCCCCAGACAGGAGTGTACGCCTTACCCCGCTGGGCTGACGTGGCTCAAACACCAGCTCTGTCCTTGGCACTGAATCATGGGCTGGGGAATGTTCTGTGATCGTCTACCGGAATCCACACGGCAAGGAATCAGGACAGAGAGCCAGAAAGACCCCTATCCTTCCGCGCCCCCCCCCCCCACAATCAAGCCAAGTGACGCCTGGCACCCGGCAGCAGCTCAGGGGAGGAAGCTCCTTTTCCATGAGCTCAAAGTTGCCGTAGCAAGTGAGAAAGGTCACAGCCGGCAGCCCGGCACCCCACACTTGCAGGGGGTAAAGGAGCACGAAGACTGAATGCCTGTGGGTGGCATTCAGATCCCAGTTTCCTGCAAAAGCTGCACACACTGGGTCACAAGCAACCTTTGAGGAGGGTAGGTGTGGAGGGTGAAGGACTGCTGGCGCGGGGAGCCCCAGAGTCTCCCCTTGCTTCCGGAAGGGTGTTCTGCTTCTCTGGCAGTTCTTATTAGGTCAGGAAACGAAAAGCAAAAAGAAGTTCTGGTTGAGTTGAAATAATGAAAAAAAAAAAAAATCCCAGACAACATATAAGTCAGTGGTTTTCGGACGCTAGGTGGAGCAGAGAGGACAGAAGTCCCTGAGAGAAAGGACGCACAAGTGCCCCCACTCCCAGCCAGGTGCCGGTGACTCAGAGGAAAAAGCGTATGTTCTAGGAGAGACATAATTTACCAAAGTGGGCCCAAGAAGACACCAAAAATTTGACTAGCTTCTCTATCTGTTAAAGAAATTGGATTCTTTTCTTTTTTTTTTTTTTTAAGATTTTATTTATTTGAGAGAGAGTGAGAGAGAGAGCACAAGCAGGGGGAGCAGCATAGGGAGAGGGAGAAGAAGGCTCTCCACTGAGCAGGGATCCCGATGCGGTACTCGATCCCAGGACCCTGGGATCATGGCCTGAGCTGAAGGCAGATGCTTAACCCACTGAGCCACCCAGGCACCCCAGAAATTGGATTCTTAACTTAAAAATATTCCAGCAAAGAAAACACCAGACCCAGATGGGCTGATTGGTGAATTCTATCAAACTTTTTAAAGGGATAATACCTCTATTACGCAAAATCTCTCATATCACCTGGGTAGAGAGGCTTTACAACTTATTTCCAGAGCTGTAACCCTCAGAAAAAAAAACTTGGCAGGGGTATGACAACAGCAACAAAGAAAATTATAGTCCAGAATCTGATACAATGTATCCTCTGCACGAAGTTCGGGAACCAAACCCAGCAATGCTCCCAGAGGCTAAGGCATTGTGACAAAGCCGGGCAGCCGGATTTATTTGATCATATCAGTATACAGAGGGAAAAAAGAAAACAAAATGGGACACCAGTTCATGACAAAAACTCTCAGCAAACTGGGGAATAGATAAAACACATCTAGGACGAACCTACAGTCGGCATCGGGTTTAATGGTGTGATACGGAATTCTTTCCCCGTGAGATCAGGGACAAGGTGAGAATGACCTCATCCCTTCCTCTATTTATCATTACACTAGAAATCCCAGAGATTCAAATAAGGCAAGAAAAAATAAATGAAAGCACATAGAGATTGGAAGAAGTTCAGTGAACGAGCACAATTCACAAGATCCTCGGGTAGAAGAGTTACCGTAGCAACCTGGGCGGCTCCCTGCTGGGGGGATGGCCGAGAGTGGGATCGGGGACTCAGCTTCCGGCAGGGCTCCCAGCGCTCTGGCAAGAGGGGCCGCACCTGAACTGTTGGTACAATTAAATACAGGTTTTGCGGAACCCGTTTTCTTCTGGAAGTCTGGGATTCTGGCACGTGCCAAGCAAGAACGCGGGACAGGGGTCACCCACAAGGTTCCCTGGGTGGCAGGCCCCCCACGGGTGTCGCCGAGAGTCGGTGCTCGCAGGGTCAGCTTGTTCCCCCGGGAGGAAGCTCATATCTGGTCTCCCCTGGTCTCCCCCATACTCCACGTGTCTCTTCTTCCGCTGATTTTGATTTGCGCACATCGACTTTAATAGGCTGATCCCCGCGAGTCCTCCCGGTGAGTCCTGGAACCTGAGGGTGATCTTGGGGCCCCCGTGACACAACCATGTGTATACAAAATCCAATGGAATCTGCCAAACAGCTACGAGAACTATTACGTGAGTTTAGTAAGATTGCAGATTACCAGGTTCATAGGCAAAAACCTATTGTATTCTGATCCTAGCCAAAAAAAAAAAAAGGAAATAAAGATTTTTTATACCAATTAGTAGAGCATCTAAAATCACAAAACACTTAGGATAAAATTTGATTTGAGAACATACAAGACTTTCTATATACTGAAAACTACAAAATATTTCTGAGAGAAAGGGAGAAATTGAAACAATAAAGGGATTTATCGTGCCCAGGTCAACTATGAGGTGACAAGGCGATCAAGGGGGGAAAGGGGCTTTTTCAATAAAAAATGTTTAAGTAAATAAAGTAATACAAACAAGCTTTTGGGTCATGTGAAAACCCAAAAGGGGAAAAATGAATCCCGACTCCCACTTGCACCATACGAAAAATTGAGATGTAAAATGAAAACCAATAAAATTCTTTAAAAATGTAACAGAATGATCTTGGTCAGGCAAAGATTTCTTAAACAGGACAAAGAAAGCTCTAAGCACAGGGGAAAATAAAAGAAATTGCCCTTCAGTTACATTAAGAATTTCTTCCTATGCCAGGGAACCATGACAGCGAAGCCAGTCCTGGGGAGGGAGGGGACATTTGCAACGAGAGCCTGTGTGAGGGACTCTTACAAGCCATCAAGAGAATAGCCGACCGGGGGACTTGAACAGTGTGACCAGCAGACCGACGAGAATGTGCCCAACACCATTAGTCATCAGAAAACTATAAATACAACCCCCCGGGGGCCAGGTCACCTCTGCCGGAAGCAAGGATTCCAGGGGCCAAGGGACAGAGCACGGGTGTGCGTGGGGATCAGTGGGCATGTCGTCCCGGGGGATGGGGTGCGGGGGATCCGGTCCCTGGGGAAAGCGTCTGGCAGCATCCCTCAGAGCCAAGCATACATGGGCCCCGGGAGCCCTGCGTGTGCTCCCGCTCCAGATTGCCTTCCCGGGGACAAAACGTTTATGCTCCCCGAAACACACACAAGAGCGTTCACCGTGGCACTGTTCACGAACGGGCAAAATAAACTGGACACAACGCAGGTGTCTGTCAACAGCGGGAGGGATGAGCTGAGGCACAGCCAGGCCACAGAAGACAGCACAGCAGTGGGGAGAAGCCACGCCCCCACTCGGGCGCCAAGAGGTGACGACGCGCACCGGCGTGAATGCCAAGGGCAGGCTAGACTTGCTGCGCTGGGGCCAGAGGAGCAGTGACCTCCAGGGCCGGGCAGCGGGGTGCTCGATGTGACCGGGGACGGGGCAGCCCCTCTCGGGGACTGGGAGTACTCTGAGTCTCGATCCGATTGCACAGGTGCGGGCGAGCCTGGGACTCGCCCCCGCTGCCCTTAATGCGAATGCGCTTTATCGTATGCACGCTACGTCTTTTCACGAAGGAAAGGGGAAAAGCTGGGGTCATCTGCGCACGGGCCAGCGGAGGAGGGGGCAGCAGTGCCCGGAGACCCCGTGGAGAAGGGCTGGCCAGGGGGCGGCAGCCCCAGCCGCGCTGGGGGGCAGAGGGAGCGGGGGCGGGACGGAGGCCCCCACGCAGACAGATGGTGGGAAGGGCGCCGGTGGTGGGCACCTCTTACCGTGAACTGGCCACACGCGGAGCAGACCCTCCTCCAAGTCCTTTCTGTGCGGTGACTCACGCGGTCCTCACCCCAAGCCTGAGGGCCGGCTGATGCTCGGCGTTCCTGCGTCTCCCGCGGGAGGACACGCTGCTCCAAATCTGGGCGCTCTTGCCCGGGCCGCGGCGAGAGGTGAGAGCAGGGTTGGGAGCCTTGCCGCCCCCGCGCGTCACCGACAGCCGTGAGCTCTCTCGCCCCCCACGCCCTTGTGCATCGCCTTTTATTTCTTCGTATACACGGAATTCTCTTTCCAAGCCCCCAGCGCTTGGACCGCAAATCGGAAGCAAAGGGCGATGTCTTCCTCTGGGTTTTGGGCTCCGGGGATGGGGGTCGGCATCCGGGGGCCAGTCTGGGGTGTTTGTGGACACGGCAACGGGATCCTCAACACACGGAAGCAAGGCTGTTAAGCTGCCCACCTCCACTGCGGCCCCCGCGTCCGCGTGCCGACCAGCAGAAGCAAGGTCACCGCGCCTCTAGGTACATACAGAGCCCAGGAGTCCCGGCCGCCTCATTCCTTCAGCTGCGCCGCAGGGATCTCCACGCTGGGCCATGCCGGCGCCCGTCTGCACCCGGGCCGCACAGTCCTTCCCATCAGGGTGCCCGCACAGCCGGCCTGCAGCCTCCTCTGTCCCTGGCTTGTCCAGGCCAGGGCACTGGGCCCCCCTCCAGCGTGTCACCTTCCTCTGCACGGGCCGAGGGCAGCTCTGCCCAGCAGTCAGGCTCTCCATCCAGCTCCCCGGGTTCTCCATCCCAGGCGGAGGCCACTAGGGGTCAGGCTGGGGCCTGGGTTCCCTGCTGTCCTGTGGCAGGAGGGCTTCCCGGAGGCCACCGGCCTCCGTGAGCCTGGTGAGCAGAGCTCGCAGGAGAGGACGCAGGGCAAGGAGGAAGGCGAACATAACAGCCGGATGTGGCACGCAGGGCTGTGTCGGGCCGGGGGACTGCTGTCCGGGGGGAGGGCCCAAGGCCAGCAGTGTATGACAGCACAGTGCCATTGTGGTGCGTCGTGATGGCCCGGGACGCCGGGGCAAGCTTCCCTGACACCGGCGTCCTTGGCTAAGAAGGCAGGCAGGTCCGTAACTTCCCGGAGAGGTGCTTGTGTGTTAATGGTGTGACCCAGGGGGTGCCCGGGGAGCCCGATGGGGCGGAACTTCTGCTCCCCAGCGAAGGGGGCAGGAAGGCCGGGGGCGGGGGGGACACGGCGCTGGCTTTCATGCAGCTCTTCGCTTGCAGCTCTGCTGTGGCCGCGATGCCGTCACGGCTTAATTAAGGTCTCCTGGACTCGTCTTCATTTCTAAATAGGGAGAGGAAAATGTCACCGGGCACGACTGACAATTGCTGAACAAACATAAAACCCCATGAGACTCGGGCCCACAGATGCCGCACCTCCTCCCAGGGAACGCAAAGGTAAGAGGGAGGACGGCCGCTCCCGGGGGTTTGGAGAATCTGTGTGTTTGTCTCATTTGAAAATTAACGGTTTCGTGTTTTCTCCTGATGCTTCTTTCCGCCTTCCTCCCCCAGCCCTTAAGAAAGGCTTCTTGGGGCACCTGAGTGGCTCCGTCGGTGACGCATCCGACTCTTGATCTCAGCTCGGGTCTTGAGCTCAGGGTTGTGAGTTCAAGCCCCATGTTGGGCTCTGCGTTGGGTGTGGAGCCTGCTTAAAAAAACACAAACAGTCCAAAGAGAGTCTTTCCCGGTGGGGATTGAACCACATGACTTCTGTACCTCTGCAGCCACGTTCATTCTAAAGTCTTCTGGGATTGGACATTTCTGTGGGTGTGTGCACGCGCCCAGGTGCCGAGGTCCCAGAGTCCGGGGCTCCCAGCAGGACGCTTGGGAAAGTGACCTGGGCTTCCGTCACCATGGCCAGCAGGGACCGACAACCCCACGCAGACACTAAGTTTCAGACACAGACACAGTTCCCCTCGCACTGCAGCGGCCCCTGGAAAATGAAACTGCTTTGGAATTTCCTTCCAAACACACGTTGGAAATTCACGAGCGTTCACGTTTGCACCAGGGACGTGGCCGGGGCGGCCCTCTGAAGGCAAGGCGATCCCTTGAGGTCTAAGCCCTCGATGGTCTAATCCCAGCTTCCCTCTCCCCTCCTGTGGGCACTGGCCAGGCCGGAATTGAACCCTCACCATTGACACACTGGGCAGAAGATGAGTTGCACCTCCTACGTCATTCGGACACACCCGTGGCGGTGGAGGCAGGGCCGGCAGAGAGGGGGTGTCTGTGCCGGGGGGAACTTCGGTCTGGACCCTGGGCTCGGGGGTCAATGCCCTGAAACAGTGAGTGAGGAGCTGCTTTGGGTGGAAAATGCTGGTAACTTGTACGGCTCTCGTCCAAACTGAAAATACCAGAGCTCTCCAAATTTGAAAATACTGGGTATCTCTTCTGGGCAGAAATAATGTCTGGCACACAGTAGGTCTGCAGCAATACTTTGAAAGAATGCCTCGATGGACGGCAACATCCACACGGGTAGTTTCCTGGCAGGCTGACCGCAGCTCGCCGATATAGGTGTTTCTGTCGACCCATTCAGCCAGGAGCAGGCGAACTTTTTCTGCAAAGAACAGCTAGAAAATCCTTCAGGCTTCGTGGGGGTACGGTCTCTGTCAACTACCCATCTCGGCCATCGTAGTGAGCTGTTTCAGGGCGCCCGGGTGGCTCAGTGGGTTAAAGCCTCTGCCTTCAGCTCAGGTCATGATCTCAGGGTCCTGGGATCGAGCCCCGCATCGGGCTCTCTGCTCAGCAGGGAGCCTGCTTCCCCCTCTCCCTCTGCCTGCCTCTCTGCCTACTTGTGATCTCTCTCTCTCTGTCAAATAAATAAATAAAATCTTAAAAAAAAAAAATACAACTGTTTAAAACTGCTTCTCCCTTGGACTCCAGTACTTAAAGCAAATTTAAAAATATTCATACATGATGTAATGAGCACTGCGTATTATACGCAACTAATGAATCGTTGAACATTACATCAAAAACTAATGACATACTATACCCTGGCTAACTAAATTGAAGAAAAAGAGAAAATGCTTCTATCTTCATGAAAGAGGATGTTAGTTGAAAGACGGTGTCTACAAAGTGTTCTTTCTTACCGTTACGTCTATGGAACTTTCCTTAGGCGTCCACACATATATTTGAAAACGCTTCTATCTTAATAAAACAAGATGTTGTTTGAAAAAAAATAAAAACAAGAATATTCGTCAAGGGACTACATATTGTTTTAGGGCTAAATCGAAAGGCTGAAAATATGAACTTGGCTTCAGAAGGGACAGCGGGTGAAACTGTTAACCTTTCTGGACCTTGGACTTGAGAGCCAGATCTGTGAGAACTGTGGTCTGGTGAGCAGCCACGAGGGGACACCCAGGGCACACGGGAAATGGGGCGGCTTGGCACGAAGAAACGAAGAAAGGAAGAAACGAAGGGTAAGATCTAGAGTCCCGAAGGCGTGCCCCGTCCCAGGTTGGGTTGTGTGCTCTCCGGGGTGCAGGACCTGGGATCCTGGGTGGGTGAGACTGACCCAGAAACTCTCTTCTGACACCACACTCCCTGGAAGGCTGTGGGGCGGACATGTATGACTCCTGCAAATAAACATGTCATTTAAAAGTTTTTTTAAAAATTTATTTATTTATTTGAGAGAGAAGGAGAGCACGAGTGGTGGGGCAGGGCAGAGGCAGAGGGAGAAGCAGACTTTCCGCCGAGCAGGGAGCCCGATGCGGGGCTCGATCCTACGACCCTGGGATCATGACCTGAGCCAAAGGCAGATGGTTAACGGACTGAGCCACCCAGGCATCCCTGAACCCATCATTTTAAATGTGAGTGTGAGGTCCTCTGGACGATCAGGGAGCTCCGCATCCTAGGGGAACCAGCTGACGACCCTTCGGGCCACGTTATTTAAATGACTGACCAGCATTTGTTTCGGGAAGAGGATGCGTGCTGGGAGGGGCACACGGCAGGGCTGAGCCTCACCTGGTTTTCCCTTAAATTCAGCTCTGGCACCAACCTGCACGCCCCATGAAGTCTTTCAGATAAAGGGGATCATCCTGCTAATAAGGTAGCTTGTCATCCGTCTGTGGTTACTCAAACATACCCCTTGGCTCAAACGAACATTTAACCTTATGGAGGAGTATGAAATACTGTATAGCGGTTAAAAACTAACCGCAGGGATGCCTGGGTGGGTCCGCCGGTTGAGCATCCAACTCCCGGTTTGGGCTCAGGGCTGATCTCCGGGCTGTGGGATGGAGCCCCACAAGGGAGTCAGGCTTCGTGGTTCGGACGGGAGACATGACATCTGACAGCCGTGAGGACGGAGATGGGGTCCAGGAAGGCAGCGGCGTCTGTCCTTGATCTGGCGCGACCCCTCGCACTGGGGGGCTCAGAAGTGCCAGGGCCCCAGGCTGGTGGGAACCCCACCTGCCTCCCCACACCGGCTGGTACCTGCCTTTGTACTTGTGGTACCCCTAACCTCGGCCCCCGAGCCCCAGAACCCCCGAGCCCCCGAGCCCGCCCTCCGCTCCTCGCCCCCAGCCCCTGCTCAGTGTCAGCACATGCTTGCCCCCAGGGCTGTCCACGGGACTCGCTGCACATGTGCGATTTCTCAGACAGAGAGGGACCGACCGACCGTCCCCCTCTGCCCAGGACCCAGGGGTTTTCAGTTCTCTCGATGTGAAAACCAGGAAAAATCTAGACAAACCGAGACAAGCTGGTCATTTCATGCAGACTTTGTTCCTGAAATATGCAGGCGTGGTTTTGTTCTGACTGATTTTGTACCACGAAAGCGCTCCAGGCATCTTGTAATGCCTTTTGTAAATGGTCCATTCATTCCGGAAGGGTCCGGGGAAGGCTCGACTTCATTCCCCGCAGCCACCAAGTCACTCCCGTGACACCTCTGTTCAGTCAGGTCCCCCCCGGGGGCTGCAGGGCTTTGCTGGGTGACTCTGAGCTCGTCCCGAATCTTGCTGAAGGCAGATCAATTTAGGGCAATAAGGCTGCAAGGCAATTACGGCTCCCCAAGAGGCTGGGGGTGGGAATGAAAGGAAATGCGTTTGACGCCGGGAACCCAACCGTCACACCCCACTTCTGTAATGCGAAGTGGTCGTGCTGCGGTCTCTTGCCTTGAAGCAGTGGGCATCAGAAACACCCGGATGGATTCTTAAAACGAGATTGCCGGCCCCCACCCCCAGCATGTCTGATTCTGTAGATGTGGGGGAGGACGGAGGTGCCGCATTTCTAATGAGCGAAATAAATTCTGCTGGTCTGGGGGCCACGCTTTGAGAACTGTCGTCCTGGTGTTGAGGGAATTCAGTCCCGACTAGGGCTTGTCAAACGTTTTCTATGCGTGGTCACATAGTAAATATTTCAGGCTTTGTG
>JAPYYM010002782.1:0-11874 GCA_028534135.1 Potos flavus
CCCGTGATGGTGAGGAATTCAGTCATATGCTGTTGGGCAGATCCAAGTGGGTGGTTCTACCAAGAAATGCAGTAAAACTAAATCGGGAGAGTGAAGTGAGATCAGTGCTCATGTACTGAACAGATGTTAGCTCTGAAATAGACACAAGGGGCCCAGAGCTTAGCCGAGGCTGAAGTTCTGAGGAACCAGCTAATGGCGTCACTTTCTGTGTCTTCTCGCAAGCAGCAAAGATTTCAGAACTGCAATGGGGGGAAAGATTCGAAGTTTTATGTCTGAGAAAAATATCATTCTCTAAATGAGAAACATAACCAAAACCTCTTTTTGGAAACTCTTTTTGTGCAAAGTTATAGGATATTGTCTTTGTAAAGCGTATTTTTCTTTTTTAAATATCAATCTTTGATGCATAAAATCAATTTGTGATAATGTTTAGTGGACTTATGTCACTTTTATGGGCGTAGCTGGGGGGCTGGATGGGAAGATGGGTCAATAGAACCCTATGTAGTCTGCTAAGCCTAGAAACTCATTCAGTTATTTTAACCACCAGTGCTTCTCTTGATGAGAAAATCAGGTCATCAGTGGATACTTTAAGATTAGCAGCATTGTTTTCATTTCAAAACAATGCTTCCAAAAAGAACAGCCATTAATCAGCAAGTAATACTTTCTTAGTTTAAATAAAGCAAGTTCTTCCTTTTTTTTTTCCCTCTAGGAACGTGACCTACTTAAGAAAACTCACACACACTAATATCACTAAAATGTTAACAATTAATTATTTAATGTTGGTATTGTAAAATTTAAACTGTAAAAATTGTCGAGTCTCTCATTTAAGATATAATAAAGGAAACTAGAAACCAAATTTTCTTTTAAAATTTCCAATTTTTTAATTTAACAGAGCTCTTTAAAATGCTTTGGGTCTGAGGTTGGTTCTCAGTGGGAAGATCTCAATTGGGCGCACAACTTATACCCTCACACTGAAGAATGCCATTCCTGAAAGCCTGAGCCTCCAGGCACGAGGCCGTGTCTTCTTAGGAAGGATTCATTGTTCGAGAATCCCCTCCATTGAGAACAACCCGTATTTATACTACATAGCAGTTTACAAAATGCTTTCGCATGAATTGCCTTACTGGTTCCTCATAAGGCTGTGACATAATTTTGCTTGGCTCATTCTATAGTTAAAGAAACGGAGAGTCTGAAAAGATAGAAGGTTTTTTCCTTTGCTCCCAAATCCCTGACCAGTCCCCAGCCGAGCCAGGACCCTGAGTTAGGCACTTCCCACCACGCCCTCCCCCACCTCCTCACAACTCACCAGCATTACCTATTCTGGGCACACTGATTTCCTTCCTGCCTCCCACACAGCGTGTTCTCTCTCACCTATGCTGCTTGGTGGGTTTGTGTTGTTTGTTTAAATGCTTCTCTTGTCCAAAAACGTTTAACCCAGGAAGATTTCCTAAACGTGTCAGCTCACATCTCTCTCACATTTTATAACGCTCTACACCACATCTATGTGTAATGCATCCTGGTATTCGCGTGTGTGGTTTTCCCGTTCCTTCTCGAATATTTGCACATCGTAGGCATTCAAATGCAATGCCTTAAGTGCAGGGGCTGTGCCCTTCATGCACTGTCCTTCCCCTGAGTGCCAAGCACACAGCTCCCTGTACGGAGTGAGTACTTAATATTCAAACGAACCATCTGGAAATCTCTGTTGTTCAGCGGGGTGCCCAGGCTTCACTCCTCTGCCTCCAATGCCCTCTGTGCTCCCACCTTTCCAACTATCTTGAAGACCCAGCTCCTGAACCATCAGGGAGACTTCAATCACTGTCTTCCAGCATTTGTCATTTGTCATTTACACGCCCGTTTCTCCCACCAAACTACCTAGAACCTTCACACAGTCAATACCCACCACAGTATCAAATACCTCCCCTATCTTTTTCTTTAATGGTTAATAGAAGGAATTCTTGACCCTAGTAGACTGTAAATTCCTTCAGAGTAGAGAATTTGTCTGGGGAGTTATTTGGGGGGTGAATGCAGTCTTTGGACAAAGATCAGCACTAAAGCAGTGAAATCATCTCCGATGAAAAGCGTTCATCCCTGAAGACAAATAACCCAGCTCCGCAAAGCCTTTTTGAAAATCCCCCAGACATTTTTTCAGAGGAAGTTGGGATGTTTATCTGAAAATTTTTTGTCATAAACAAATCATTATATGCACAACACACTTGGCACAATCCTATTGGAAGAATATTGATGGTGAGCAAAGATAGCTGTCATTTTTTACAATGAAAATGTCTGATACAAATATTTCTCATAACTCTAGGATGAGCATATTTATGAGCACCGTAAAGATTTCATCTAATTTCTAAAATATATGGATTTTGGATTTCCATAGCATATTTTACACTCAGGATAATGAAAAGTAATGAGCTGAATATAGACTATTATATCAAAGTGAATAGGATGGTCATTATTCATTCCAAATATTAGAATCTATTTTCATTACATCTTAGGGAATTTAGCCTACATATAATAACCCATAATAATATCTTGGTAAGTTTTGTGATATGAAAATGCACTTGGCCTTCTTGATCTGGAATGGTAACCCCACGTACACAAGACCAGCCTTGTATGGGGATGAGTACAGGTGCCAGAGCTCAAACTGAGGTAGAAGGATCACCTAAAACTTGTTAAATATATAGATAGTGTGGCCTCAGTTGCAGAGATCCGAATCAACCACTGTACTTTTAATAATAGCAATGGTGATAATTTTAGTAATAGCAATAGCGATCATACCAAAATCTGGGAGCCAATACACTAGGGGGATAAACTCAAGGTCCCATAGGCTTTCAAGAGCTAATCATGCCCATCCCTCTTCCCAGCCCTGCATTCACTGATGACCCATTGCTAACTCAGTCAGCCATGGCCGCTACTGTGTTGCTAAACTTTTCCCAACCCTCCACCAGATAAGAAATCAGAGCCTTGGTCTCTCTCCGTTAGAGAATTTGTTGGACAAACTTTGATCCTGCTGAAATTCTCTGACTCAAATTTCCCAAGGTATCAAATTCAGTACTTTCCCTTAATGAAGTGAAAATTACAAGGCTCAGGGAAGTGAGTTAATGGTCATTTACAAAGCAAGGGAAACTAAAATGTCTTGGGCTGGTGAAATTGTTAAGGATTTATGGCCAAGGTTCTACCCTGGGTAAGGTGATCCAGGAGAAGATGTGGGGGGTGGGGGGGAAACCATAGCTCTGCTTTACCAACTTTCTCACATCTAATCAGGTCCAACTGTCCTTTGTCTTCCAACTTCAAGCCAACTTGGACTTACATATGGGGACCTGATGGGGGTAATCAACAGCACACACTCTGCTATCCCTTCTGGACACGCGTAGGCATATATGCTTCCTTAAGAACAAACCAGAGCTAGACAGGGATGATGCTCATTTAACACTTTATCAAATACCACAGGAAACTCAGAGATTGGACTTTAAGATTTGGATTCTTTCTCCGCTCCAGCATTGCATGGGAGTTTTGGTATGACTGGGTCAGCAACGAGTCCCATGACTCTGAGACATATTCATGCTCTAAAGGCCTGTGTGCAGTGTCCCAGGGTGGGGAAACTACTATTGTTTTTCATGGGTTTTTTTTGTGTGTGTGTTTTTAGAGATTTTATCCATTTATTTGAGAGAGAAAGAGAGAGCACAAGCAGTGGGGGAGGGGCAGAGGAAGAAGCCGACTCCCCCTGAGCAGGGAGCCTGATGCTGGGCTTGATTCGAGGACCCTGAAATTAGGACCTGAGCTGAAGGCAGACACTTAACCACCTGAGCCACCCAGGCGCCCTGTGAAAACTACGATTGTGAAGGAGAAAGAAACTATCTTGTAGTTTCAATCACTGAGAGAAATTGAATGATAAAAGCCTTCTTTGAAAATATCTGTGCCAGAGTGAAGTAGGTCTCGATTTGCAAGGAATTACAAAGGATCGGTCTTTTAAAAGAGTAATAAATATACAAAAAATATTCTTAGGGCTAGTCTGCAATCTAAACACCATGTGGGATCACATGTATTGATCATCTATGCCAGCTTTCCTGGTACAGTTGTGATTTTATAAAATTCTTAGCGCGCGTGCAAGGCTTATTTCTCGGCCCCTGCCTTCCTCTGAATCACACCTTCTACTGCTCTAAAACTGAAAGTCTGTTATTTTAGACAAAGGCGAGGAGCCCGAAATGTCACAAGAAAGGCTAACTGATGTTTCTGGGGCTCCAGGCTGCCTTATGGAACGAACTAAAGAAAGAAAAAATAAGGGGTACATAACAAAAGCTTGTGGGAGAACTAGAGTATTTTCCTAAATGCTTAACTTTCTGCTGTTTTCCCCCAGATTCCCGCCCCTCCTTAAAAAGAGTCATTAAGTGTAGGACGGGGTCTGTTAGTGGAGGAGGTCTGAGAACTTAGGAAGCATGCGTGGGAACAGGGCTTGGAGAGGCAGCTCTGGGTGGTCCTCGCCTGGACCCCGCCGCTCTGCGGGGCCTAAAAGACCCAGAGGCCAAGGAGTAGCCCACGCAGAAATTGCTCTCCCACCTCTTATCTTCCATGAGAAATTTTCCGTAACGTTTTCCAGTTTTCCTCCTCACATGGGCAACTTGGAGTGCTATTAGGGCCCAATACTCATGAATCTCCACTTTGCCCACCGCCATGGAACATTATGAATTATCATGCTTTAAAAGAAATAGCATTCCTGATTTAAATATTTATAAGGGTTTCTCTGGAAAGGGGATGGGAGGAAGATCAAGGAATAAAAAGCAGTCCATATTAGTAGTTTCTAAAGTATATCCTATTTTGGGAAAGTGTATTTTACACCCTCTTCTTTCAAATAATATTACACTTGAGCATAACAGACACTCTAAGGTATCCTGCAGCTAAAATAATCATCCTTAGATTTAAAAAAAATTTTTTTTATTGTGTTAACATACATGTAAAATAAAATTCACATCCTAGCCATTTTTAAGCGTGCGATTCAGGAGTGTTGATACGCCTGCATTTAAGTACATTCACATAGTTCTGTAGCCAACACCGCCGTCCATCCACAAAACTCTTTCCAGCTTGTAAAGCTGAAACTCTGTCCCCGTTGAGTACTAACTCCACATTCTCCCCTCTCCCTGGCAACCACCATTTTATTTTCTATGATTTAACTGTTCTAATTATCTCATGTGAGTGAAATCCTACAGCATGTGTCCTTATGTGACTGGATTATTTCACTGAGCATAATGGCCTGAAAGTTCATCTATGTTGTCACCTGTGCAAGGACTTCCTCCCTTTTTATTCCTAATATTGCATTGTGTGCGTACGCCACATTTTGCTTAGCCAGTCATCAGTTGATGGACACATGTTTTAGCTACTGTGAACATGGGTGTGCAAATATCTCTTTGAGGCCTTGCATTAAATTCTTTTGGGTGTATACCCAGAAACGGATAGATTTGGTTTTAACTCATCATTTCCCAAACTTGTTAATTGCAGAACCCTTCAGCTTACATTCAAATAAAATAGAGCACTGTTGAGATCGAACCTCTATTAACAGCACAAGAAACTCATGTTCTGCAGGCTTCTACTTGGAATGTCGATCAGATAGGTCCCTTTTTTTCAGAAACAAACAAAAAAAACCTCCGAAAGAGGCTCCTTCCCTTATATACAGCTTTGTATACAAGGACGCTTCTACAGATCAGCCCACGTCTGAAGTCATCGGGTCCTGAGCGAGAGCCGCCCAACAGGCACAGAATTGGACCCTTGGGATCACTAGAGCGGAGCCCTCTTGCTCAGAAGGGAAGCCGGCCAAGCTTCCATTGCTGGAACTGAATGGTCTTCAATCCACTTCTGCTCTGATTCCAAATGTCACTCCTTGACAATTTATAATTGAAGGCATCGATTTCCTTCTCTGGGGGTTTTACTATCTATCACGTGGGCTCTATCTTCATTGTGCGTTTGCTGTTGAATTATATTTCGTAACTTTCTCTTGCCAAATTATTCCTCAACATAAATTCTTAGTAAGTTAACGCTTCACCCCAAGTCCTTTGCAGCAGTCTGCTGTACATGTGGGGGCCAAGACTCTCAGTAATAAAAGGAAAGCTGCTAATGTAGACATAACCGTATATTTTAAAGGGGCAGATAGATAGTAAACTCAATTCTTCAGGAAGTGGGGTGTGCTGACCCTCATGGTTTACTCACTGGGCTTTCTAGAGTCAAAGGTTACTTACTACCAGCATACAGATCTCGTTCACCCCCTTTGTGTCTTGAGATTCTCCCTAGTTCCAAGCTCCCTGGAATTTGAGATGAGCTTCTCCCAGTATTTCTTCAGTGTCCACTCTGCAAATGCCAAACAAAGGAAACATCAGCCTCATTGGTGAGGCTCCTTGCAGTGAGGGACAGAGCTGAAAGCAGGAAGAAAGTGGGAGTGGGCATACGTGTGTACTCTTGCCCCCAAACCCTGCAAATGATGGAGGTGAACTCACTAAATCTGTCCTATTCGGCATAATACGACACTAGCTAGGAGACATCTCCATACATTAAATAAAAAAGGTTTCTTTCCTTTGCTGGGTAAGGTAAATAATTATTATTCTAAAAGCTACCAGCCCTTAATGTGTACTCGACTGTGTTAAGAAGTTTACATGCATACCTCCTTGAATTAACTGCAATATAGAAAAACTACTATCAGTCCCATTTTACAGATGACGAAATCGAGGCCAATAGAGGTTAAGTAATTTGCCCACGTTGACACAGTTTGTAAAGTGATGGGCTGGGGTTCAAACTCCAGAGGGCGAGCCCCATCACGGGTGAGTGAAGGGAGGCAGGGAAGGCTGAACGGATGCAGGCAGGGGTTGGTTCCTGAGAAGGAGAGTAATCTGTAGGCACCTTGGAAGGGATCAGGAAGGATGAAGACACACTCATAGAAAACGAACTGGCTAAGAAGGAGGAGAAGCAAGTCAGAGGTCCAGGACAAAGTGTTGCCAAGGGCTGGGGGCCTTTTGGAGGCTGGCTAAAAATTCCAGCTTCGCCTCTGATTAGAGTCCAACTCCACCCACCGGTGATCTTAAGGCAAATTATTCAATTAATTACACAGCACACCTTACATCCTGTTGGACCAAAAAAAAAAAATTGTTTTTGAAGGCAGATTTACATTTTAGATATAAGGAAAGAGTTGGCTCTAAATGTTTGTAGTTCACAGGAGAAGTTGCCCACCCCCTCTTTTTAGTTAACTAAAACATGACTGGAAAAGCTATGAAGGCCCTTGTCGTGGGCTCCTTCACACAGTTCCCACAGCTGAAGCTTGGCGTCGCCTGCTGTCTCGTGGCCCTGGGGGACGCGTAGGGCTGAATTTCTGAAAGTGAACGTACAGCCACCAGAACAAGGCAACTAGGGACAAATGTTCTGGTTGGGAACCATTTAATAAAACACCATGTTTTTTATTAAGGTCCAATTAAAGTCAGCTTGGTGAATTTGGGAAGAAATTAAAAGCCGTGACGAAAAATGATCAAATTAATTTCAATGTGTCTTCTGCCTCTTTCTTAAATGTGGAAGAGGTTTATAAAGCATCTGTAAATGAATAAAGAATACCCATCATTTTCCAAGTACATAAGTCTGAAGACAGCGAAGGAGCAGAGGAAAAGTAGCTAGTAACAAAAATAAAGAACAAAGAGTATCATGCTCTCTCATTACTTCGCAATTTTGCTCTTGATGCTCTTATATTCTTGTTTATTCTCCATTAATGAGATCTTATCAAAAAACTCCATCTTCCTTCTCCGACTAACTAGTCTGACATTTCCCCTTCTGGTGGATGTCAAAAACAAAAATAACAATTCATACCCACAATAAAAAAAATAGTTGTTTTTTGCTTTTTCAGAATAAGAAATGAAAACAGCAGGAAAGAAGGGCGCTCGTGGAGCATTCCAGTGGGCCTGCTGGCACCTGCCCCCTGACCAGAAGATTCTAGATCTGTCTGTCTTTTGGAGCACCATTCCTTCCTGGAGGCACTTTATATAGGTTATATTGTTTAAGCCACATAACACTTTACCTGGATGACTACCCTTATTGTACAGTTAAGGAACTGAAGGCGCGTTGGTCAATATACTTTTTATTTCATGTAAGCTTTATCTTAATTTTCTTAAACTTGCATCTTTACTTTACTAGTAATAATTTTTCAAACATCCCAATACCTCAAAAGTGGCTTGTAAGGTGCAAAACTAGGGATGAAAATAGAAATATTAATACTCCAACTCAGAATAACTTCACCACGAAGAATAGTGAAGAGGTCCCCAGAGTAAATATTGAATTTGACTCTGCATGTGTTGAGATAGCGAATCTGTAAAGGAAGATATTTCACAAGCATCCAAGGAATGACAAATATTTGAACACTGAATTTTATTGGATTGTCTTTTTATGTAACATGAGTCCTTAGTCTGTTTTCTTTTAAGAAACCTTGTTATAATATGACATTAACCCCTGATGCTTTTTTTATCATTTTTCAAATAAAGAAAAATTGCTTTTATGATAAACCAAATGAGTTGCTCCAGAACTTTCCAGTGCAAAGCTGATGTTCTTATTGCTGTAAGGAGCAGAGTCTAATGGGGCACAGGTTTTGAAAGCAGATGACCCATTGCAAATCCCAGCTGTGCCACTTACTACTTTTGGGACTCTGGGCACATTACTTTGGACATAATGTCTCTTTACCTCTCCCCCTTCCCTTATGTGTAAGGTAGAGGTAAGATTTATCTAATATTAGAGATTTGTTATGAAGATGAAATGCATGTACAGAGCCAAGCACCATGCCTGGGAAAAAGCAAACACTCAAGCACTAGCAATCATCACAGACAAAGTCCAAATCCGTAGAAGGTTCTCGGCATTACACTCTTCATGAATGCACAGGTATGAATGATAGTAAACTTGAGCTTAGAGAAATAGTCTAATGACAGATTGCCAAAGGCCTTTATCAAATGGAGCCATAGATATCTCACACCAGGAGGAAAGACAATGACTAATACACATGCTGCTGGCATAAACTTTGCATCTGGATGAAGGTGCGTGTTGCAAAATGGGGATTTCATCGGGTCTTTGTGCCCGGTTTCTGAGATGGAGCTTCTAAACTTTTGAAATTTCCTGAGTGACCATAGTGGGTCTCTAGAGAGTTCCCAGATGAGGGCTGGCCATGCCAGAAAGATGAAATCAGAGGGTTGGGGCTTTGAGTCTTGTGATACTAGATGTACCTCCAAGGTGAAGGGGAGAGGCTGGGGATTGAGGTCAGTCACGGGCCAGTGATTCAATCATTCATGCCTACGTGATGAAATCCCAATAAAAACTTTTAACCACTGAAGCTTGTCTGAGAGTTTTGGTAAACGAACACATTTATGTGTGAGGAGGGTGATACTCTGATTTCACAGGAACAGGACGTGGAAATTCTGCATTCAGGATTGTCTCGGACCTTGCCCGACGTGCTTCCTCTTTCGACTGGTCCTGATTTGTATCCTTTCTCATAAAACTGTAATCACAAGTATAGAGCTTTCCTGAATTCTGTGAGTCATTTTAGCAAATTATCAAAGCTGAGGGTTGTCATGGGAACTCCTGAATTTGTAGCCAGCTGGCCAGAAGTCTAGGCGGCCTGAAGACTCCGAAATTTGCAGCTCGCATCTGAGGTGGGGCAGCCTCATTGGGGACTCTGCCCTTAACCTGTGGAGTGTGCATTAACTCTGGGTGCTTAGGATGAGAAATGAGTTATGATACTGTACCGTACGAATCAACTCTTGGCATATGTGCCCTACGTGTATTGAGTAGGTGGGCTTGATGGCTTTTTGACCTATTCAACACTGAAACAGTGATTTAGAAAAGGAAACTTTTTTTAAGCTAAGGACTCTTATGAGCCATGGTGTGGACGGGAGAAAACGCATTAACATTAATACTGACAAAACGTGAGCTAAGGGCTCATCAAGGAAAGGTCTCTGTCACCATCCACTGACTACTTTCTCGGAGACAGCAACTGTCAGTCAACAAATGACTCCTCATCTTCATGCCAGGGTAATGGTGAGAGGCACAACTGTAAGGCAGTCAAATCAAACCCACAGAATAAAGGTTTTCAGCCTATCGTGCAAATAGCTTGGAAGTATAAGCCTGCTTCTCCTTCTGAATTTCCCTGACTGTCAAAGGAGAAGATGTTGCACATCTGCTTTTAAAATTAAAGTAATGATAAAACCAGCTCATCACAACATTCCATAAGGCCAGTAAAACACATTTCTATGATTTCATGATCTTATGCAAGTGTCATAGCTCAAAAATATATCAAAAACTCTGAATAGCCTGAAACTGTCACTTTAGAGGTGAAATTTCAAGATGTTGCTTCTGATGATACGAGATTTGTATTTTATAAGAAAGACAAGATACAATAGACTAATTGCTGAAAATTTTATTTTTTCCAAAAAGTGTGAGAAATACTTCATTCTTGGAATTGGTGGACTTCATATTAGTTGGTTAGAGTTTAAAATACCTCCACAGGATGCAATGGAAATGGAGGGGAAAAAAACTTTCTAGAGTGGAATGTCATCGAAATGTAGATGAGGAAAAAGTAAGCTGCTTTATCCCAAGCTAAAATACTCATAAGCCTATTGACTTTACACCTGATGGTGCCAGAAGCAGTCTTCAGTGAGAGATCACTCCAGGAATTTTGAGCCCTTGCCTCGCCCTGAAAAATAGTTAACAAATTCACAAGTCGCTTGCTTTCTTTTTGAGTTAACTGTTCTAATTTAGTAAAAAATAAAGGATACAAAAACCCCCAAACCATACTGAGTGCTAAACCTCACTTAGGGCTAATGTTATCTGCCATCAAGCTGGACACAGTAACTCGGGAAATAGTATCCACTTAACTAATATGGATTTATCATGTTTAAATTATTTTCATTAACAGTAGCCATGACATTTGTCTTACATTTATGTAAAACTGACAGTCTGATTCCTGGGTGCCTGTTAACTGAGGTTTAAAGTTGAAAAACTGGCCTTGTAGGGGATAGTTCTGGAATGGTGATGTGAGCCTCTAGATGGGGACCTAGGGGAGTGGTTTCCCCAGCAAAACAACTATTTAACTGGTGGGAGTTGTAAAAATAGAAACAGAAAAAACCATTTAAAGTCTCTGGAAATTTCCCTAAGGATGTATAGCAAACAGCATGACATTTACTCAAATTATGCTAAATCTTGATAAAAAACAGAAAAAGTTTTCAGCATTTGAATCAGGACCAGCTCCCATCACGCCATCACCTACCCACGTTCTGTGTGATGGAAGAACCATTGCTTTGCGGTGTAGGCGAAAAGATAGGGTCTCCTGCTCTCCTTAGCATCAAGTCTGAAGCTGGAAGTAATAAGTCACAAAGATGGTTCATCCTCCACAGTTTCATGTTGGGAAAGCACTGTTTACAGCAGGCATGGCAGAGAAATGGGACTCCCTTCCCCCACCCAGCTCACTGAGAGAGCAAAGGTTCTTCTGCAGCTACTACAAACTGGGAACACTGGGGCCCGATGGTCTCCACTACAGCTCGCTCATAGGGAGGAGGTTCCACACCAGCGCTACGAGCCAAGAAAACAAAAGGCACCAGGGCGTGCGTCACTCTGGGAGAAGTCCCCATCTCCAGCTCTGGTTCAGGGGCTCTGAGATTCTTCTCTGGGGGGGTAGGGGGCAGCCTGTAAGAATGGAGAACTCCATGGCTCCATCTGATAGGAATGACTTTGTGTTTTTTTTGTTTTGTTTTGTTTTTTTTCCCCAAATACTTTTATTTTATTTTTTCAGTGTTCCAAGATTCATTGTTTATGTACCACACCCAGTGCTCCATGCAATACGTGCCCTCCTCAATACCCACCACCAGGCTC
>JAPYYM010002783.1:0-11874 GCA_028534135.1 Potos flavus
CCCCTCGGGAAACTTGGGTTGGATGTATATCAAAAGATGTTCATCAACATGGGAGATTGCAGGTATTAGAACCAAGATGAGACCCCAAGTCTTTGGGTGGCAGCAGACTATGGGGGTCAGAGCAGGCTCTGGCGGCCAGACTGCCTGGTTCAAATCCTGCCCCTGCCCTTGACTGACAGGGAGCCCTCGGGCTTGTTCCTTACTCTTCCTGTCTAATCGGGGGTTAGAAAAGATCCTCCCTTTAGGGTTGTTATAAGAATTAAGTGAGTTAATGCATGTGAAGCATTTAGAAAGTGCTCGATGTATATTTCTCTGTTGGGGTCAGTTACAATTACTGTTGACTATGGAAGAACAAGGTTGAGCAGATCACTGTGAAAGTGGTCTGCAAAGAGCCAGCCCCGAAGTCGTGTTCTTTGTGCACAGACCAGCACGGATTCCTGTTTCAGCTCTGCCCTTGATCTCTGTGTGTGCCCGGGGAGATAGCTTAGCTGTCCACCTCCTCAGGCGATGTATTTGTATCGGGGGAACGTCAGGCTGACCTCGCAGATGGGGCAGCTTAAAGGTGCAAGGCCCACGTGGCAGCGTGACCAGTCCGTGGGTCGGTGGTCCGTGGGGGCGGCTGGTGTGTTTCTGGCCTTGGTGATGCCGCCACAACTTCCCTGTGAGCTCCCGAGGGATGGGGCTGTACGTGGTCATCTTGAGGCCTAGATACGCCCGGTGTGGAGAAGATTGAACAGTCTCAGCGGGGATGTGTTCTGGGCTGAGGAACAGACGGCTTCCGGTGAGGAGCAAGGCAGGTGGGGCTGCTTCTCCGAGGAGCTGAGCTTGCTGCAGGGGCATAGCTGAGGAGGGGGCCGAGAGAAGGAGAAAGGCGGGATTTTAGACTGCCTGGAGTCTGAAACTGCCAGCTCTCAGGAAAGTGTGAGAAGAAACAAGGCCAGGGTGGGTGTTTGAGCCTGAGGCCCCCGCTCAGCTCTCCTGGGTCACGAAGGCTGTGACCTGCCCTCCCAGGGCCCGGCACTGTGCGATCTGTGAATTGAAGTTGAAGTCCACAGGGCTGCCCTCCCATTGTGCTCTGGGCTCCACAGCTGAGTCCTTGGCCCCAGTGGGAACCGACTGACCTTTGGCTGCCTTCCTCCAGTCCCTGGAGTCCCTCAGGAGGAGCCTTCAGGAGCCTGGCACCATGGCCTGTCGGACCTGCTTTCGAGAAGGCGGGAAGAAGAGGCTTCTATAGGCCTTCTGTGTGGAAACCTAACAGGTCTCCTGATGCTTGGCCTAAGGGAATGTGGCTGTGGTGTTGGGAGTGCCAGAGGGCACGATTACAGTATGGTGTCCTAGGGCTGGCAGCCTGGAGACTCTAGGGACCCGGAGTGTTGAGAGACCCCTTATGAGTGGTTTGGGGCCCCCTCCCAGGGAGAGAAAATTAGGGTCCTGAGGTCTGACCTTGACACTTCTGATGGGGAAGGTCACAGCTTTCCAGCCATGAGCCCTGGAGCTCTGCGAGGGCCATGGGCTGCTTTTGTGAAATTATCTTTTTTGCCCTCGTATTTTGCTTTAAGGGAGGATATTTTATTTTATGTATTTATTTTTGAAGATTTTATTTATTTATTTGACAGATCACAAGTAGGCAGAGAGGCAGGCAGAGAGAAGGGGAAGCAGGCTCCCCGCTGAGCAGAAGAGCCCGATGCGGGGCTCGATCCCAGGACCCTGAGATCATGACCTGAGCCAAAGGCAGAGGCTTAACCCACTGAGCCACCCAGGTGCCCCAAGGCAGGATATTTTAGTCTGTAGTTCTTTGTCCCTTGTTTTCAATGTCGGGGGTCTCCAATTTTTTTTTTTTTTTTTTTTTTTCTGGTAGCTGTGTCTATCTTCAGGGGACAGAGTGGCCGTCTGTGTGTGGGAATAGTCATAATAATCAAAAGATGGTATTGCCCTTTGTATCACTCTTGCTGTTGAGTTGACATTTATTATGCATTCGTCTGTGCTTGATGTGCTCCCCAGGAGGTAGATGTCAGCTCCATTTTACAGATAAGGAAACTGAGTTTTAGAAATCTTGGCTACACCAGAAATAAAATTAAAAAAAGAAGAAATCCTGACTGATTTTTGTTATTACTAGATCTTAATATTGCTTAAAGAAACATACATAATACACAGCTTAGTAAGTGTACTCAAACTCAGGATTTTTTTTTTAAATTCAAGTATAATTAGCATACAGTGTTATATTATTTTCAGGTGTACAGTATAACGATCCAACAATTCTATACATCACTCAGAGCTCATCATGATAAGTGTACTCTTAATCCCCTTCATCTATTTCATCCATCCCCCTATGACCTCCCCTGGCAACCACCATTGCTCCGTGTTTAAGAGTCTGTTTTTTTGGTCCCTTTTTCCATTGTCCATTTGTTTTTGTTCTCAAATTCCACATATATGTGGAATCATATGGTATTTGTGTTTTTAAAAAAAGATTTTATATACTTATTCGACAGAGATAGCAAGAATGAGAGAGCTCAAGCAGGGGGAGTAGCAGGGAGAGGGAGAAACAGCTCTCCGCTGATCAGGGAACCTGATGCGGGGCTCAATCCCAGGACCCTGGGATCAGGACCTGAGCCGAAGGCAGACGGTTAACCGACTGAGCCACCCAGGTGCCCCCATATGGTATTTATCTTTGACTTATATTACCTAGTATTAAACTCTCTAGATCCATTCATGCTGTTGCAAATGGCAAGATTTTATTTTATTTTTTTATGGCTGAGTAATAATTCTATTGTGTAGAAATAAAATATCTTTATTATTATGTATAACTTAGGACTTTTTGATTCCAAAGTTCATACTCTGAATCTCTTTTAATAGCTTTTATTTTCACTTGGTCTTGGTCAGATCATGCTTAAACAAAGGCAAGGGAGGGTATAATTTCATCCTTATCATGAACCTCACTGCTCTCGGAGCAAGGACTGTGTGTTGGGATGATTCTGGGGTGTATCCCTTCCTCTGGGGTTGGTGGCCACAAACCCTTGGCCATCCTTCTGGACCATATTGAATGCAGCCGGCCGATCAGGGCTCTGCTCAAGATTTTGTGTGAAGTACTTGTGACTCTAGAAAGCTTTCCGTCCACTGGCAGGACCCCAGTGATGATGAAGGCCTGTGCGGAGCCTGGCCAGGGTCATACTTCCAGAAGGACTGCTGTGGTGGCAGAGGGCACACAGGGCCCTCTCCTTGGCCAGCAAGTGCATGGCCTGCCTGACTCCCGTGGCACCTTCCTGGGAGACCCCACATATCCTCTGGGGCAGATGGCTGATCTCTGTCCTTTTGAGGCCAAGTCAGGAAGGATGTGACATATATGGTAAGTGGGATTTGTAAGACCTGATTCTTCTCCTCCTTTAGTCCCAAACCTACTGTGTGAGCCTGAATAGGCCATTATCCATCTCTTGGTCTCTGTCTCTTCCTCTGTAAGGTGGGGAGGGCCATCCCTGTCCACCCGCTGGCTCAGGGTTGCTTTGAGGAGTGCCGAGAGGACTTAGTGTCCATTCTAAACCTAAATGGGTAAGTGGCTGCCTTTAGCCACCCTCTGGGAAGCCTGCCTTGATTTTCACTAAGTGAGAATGTTTGAGTTGGCATCACACTGTAGCCAAACCGCTAGTCTGTGAGGCTGTGTCCCCCTTCCCACCCCATTCTGAGAGCTCTTGAAGGCAGAGAGTGTGCCTTGACCACCACTGATGGCGCAGCGTTAACCCTCAGTGAATATTTGTTGAATCAATAGACGAATGAATCCATTGCCAACCCTGGGCACTGGCTGGATGTGCTTGGGGTGGGTTTCTTTGGATCTCTTCAGGGAAAGGTTAGGAATGTGAGGGACACACAGGATATTTCCTTAATATTCTCTAGCTGAGTAGTCTGTGGGTAGATCAGGTGTGGCTTGATCCAGCATCCAGACTGTCTCCAGGATAGGGTGTATTTCTCCCCATTCCTTGATTCCTTTAACCAAAGTTCTGTTCACAGGCTCACATGGCTTAAAGGACAGCTGCAGTGGCTATCTCCCCACTTCCTCTCTTATTTGGTCCCAAGGGCTGGATGGAGAATCTTTGTCGCAGCGTACCTAGTGGAGATCCTGGGGCTCCCCCTGACTGGACAGCTTTGATCATGTGCCCTCCTCTGAACCAATTACGTGGCCCTGGGAAGGCCCGATGGGACCTGTGCTCCACCCGGTGTGAAATGAGAGTAGGGGACGGATGGATCCTCCAATAAAATTAACTCCCTTGCTGGGAGAGGGGGAGACATGGATATCAGGGAGATACAAGGTATCTTCATCATGGAAGGCACCTTCTTCTTCTTCTTTTTTTTTTTTTTTTTAAATCTGTGTTTTCCTCTTCAGTTATTAGCACCATCCCTTATAGTGTGTGTGTACACACCCAGCCAGGGCCCAGTTGCGCTGCAGATGCTGGCCTCCTGGCTTAGACGGAGACTGGCTGTTGGTGATGGGCTCTTTGGTGCTTTCTGGCTTAAGCGTCTCTCCATCTGCCCATCTCACCGAGGGGGAGGTCACCTGCGCGGAGCCCTGGATGCCTTTTGTTCCAGATGCCCAGATGAGAGGAGCAAAGCCCAGGAAGGCAAAGGCAAAGGTAAAGGCTGGAGGGCACGGCTAGTTCATGTCAAAGCCAGGGGTGGAACCAGGCATCCCGGCCCTGTCTGAGCTCTCTTCCTTAGACCCCGCTCCCACAATCCCCCCACTACAGCTTCTACTTTGCAAAGAGGTTTTAGAGCTATGGACATGGGCAGGAGAGACTCCTTGCAGGAGGCTAGAGGACTCCTTAGGGGAGGTCAAGCACTGGAATGATGCCCCGTAGCTCCCCCCAGGCTCCAGAGGCAGCCCTGAGCCTCCCTGCCGGGTGCCCAGCCCGGAGCCTGCAGCCAGCTTCTACTTCCCCAGACTCAGCAGTTAGGTGAGTCAGCCTTTGCATTTCTCTGAGCTGAGTGATTAGGGTCTCTAAGAGTAACCATTATCTGTGTGTCTTGGAATGCCTGTTTTTCACACATGCGGCCCTTCCAGAAAGATTTAGCCTGGGGATGAAGTGGACGGGCTCGACGGGCTGTACGTTGAGGGCAGATACCAATCATTTTTACAATTGTTTGCAACAGGAGAGGAAACATGAGCTTAACAGTTCTGTTGTGGATAGATTTGGGGGAGAAACAGGAATGAACTGTCAACAGGATGGCTTTCTGCTTTTATCCTGGGATCTGCTGCCGTTCCCTGCAATCCGGCCGCCCTGTGCAGAGCCCCGGGATTTACAGACATTCTTGCAGGTGCGGGCCTCATTGTGCAGTGCTGTCCCAGGGGCCGGGCCGGCATGTGTGGAAGAGAATCTGTCAGGTGTGTTAGGGAAGGGAGCACGCCCCGCAGAGGGGAATTTGGAGCAGCCCCCACACTTCTCTTACTTGGGGGGGGGGCAAGGAACCCAAGCCAGGAGCCCAGACCTGACAGAGCACCCACTGGCCTCTTGAGTTCGACTAAGCCACTCTCATGTTTTCACAAGCGCTAGACAGCAATAACCAAGAGGAATCGTCTTTTCAGCTTCTTACTGAGGGGTGGGGGGAGCTCCTGCTCAGAAATCCATTTGCGGGAAGTTTGAAGCCCTCCAGCTGCAGACTGGCGGCTTGGGTGGTCGAACGGGTGGGACGGGTGTCCTCAAGTGGAAGGAGAGCGGAGCCCGGGGCAGCTGGGGAGCGAGGCAGGAGGGTAGCAGATGTCTCTGACAGTAGCAGTTCGTTTGCCATCCCGCAGACCTGGGTTCAAGGGTTGCCTCTTGTTTTGAGCCAGCGGCAAGATCTTGGGCAAGTTCCTTAGTGTTGCTCAGCCTCAGTTTACTCACTTGTAAAATGGGGATAATACCTAATTGGTTATTAGAATTAAATGAGATGATACATGCAGACCTTTTGGCACCGAGCGTGGTCCACTCAGTGGAGGTGGTATTGGGGCTATGGGTGCCCCCCTCCCAGTCTCCATCAACACCTCCCAAAGATACTCAAAAGACACACATAATCTATGCAAAAACAGCGTGGTTTTAGACAAGTTGCTAGCCTGCTTTCTAAGTAGGTGGCCACCTTTATGCCCCGTTTTGTAGGACTTCTCGAGCTGTCACTGATAAATACTGATAGAGGAAATATTTCAAAATGACATGCCATTTTCCAAATAATAGGCAGTTATGGGTGGGAAAGGACTCTGGACTCAACTTGCGTGATTCTTGGTTCAGGGAATATGCAGGTGGGAGCTGGGCTCCTAAAATCTGGGCTCCTAACACCTGGGCTGCTAAAATGTGGGACAGGTGGAAAGACCTGGAGAGAGAAGCAGAAATTGAGGCCCTGGGTTTCCTGCACTTCACTCTCGTAATAATCCGAGAAGGAAGCCGGGGGGAAAGGAAGTCCTCACTGGTCAGCCTCAGGGGTCCGTGTGCCTCAATCCTGGCGTGCATCTCTTGGTGGCTGCTCCTTGCAGACAGTCGTAGTCCGTATTCTAGAAAAGGGGTATAATTGATCGCGGCTCTCATAGCTAGGAAGGAACAGAGTGGAGGCTCAAACCGAGGCCTGTCCCTCACCCTCCTCAAACACACTTTTCCAGAAACACGGACTTCTCCGTTTCTCAGGAGCTCAAGGTAAGATGGGGGAGCCCTGCACCGTGATGTTGGGGCACTGCGAGGCCCAGAGGTATCTGGGAATGGCGGCTTGGTAGTCTCAGAAAGTCAGTGGGATAAAGAAAAATGTCTGAGGAGCTTGGGGTTCTAGATGCTCTGGGCATCGAAGGACACTGTGAGTCCTTCCATGCCCGTGGCCCCTCCTGCCGCAGGGCAGCGTCCTTCACAGATTCTGCGGGAAATCCTCCCCAGCCAGCGCCCCACCCTATCTGGTGGATGGCAGCCCTGCTGAGTGGGCTGGGGGGGTGTGCGGGCGCCCGTGCTGGCAGAGCCCAGGGAGTACGGGGTTGGGAGAAGTCACCCTGGGTAGGCACAGTGGGAAGGTGGCAAGCTCCTCCTCACTCAGCCTCTAGGTCCCTGGCTTCCCAGTTGGGGGATAGGCTCCGCTCTCCTTTGTCTAGCCTCTGTGGGCATCTTCGTGGCCCTAATAGTGTTGGCCCTTTCGTCCTTAATCGTCTGGTTATTTGGTGAACAGTGTTCCTGACGTGAAGGGAAGCGCCATCAGGCCAGGACCTGTGTTGTGTTTGTCCAGTAGCATTTCCCTCAAACCCAGCATCATACTTGGTGTTCAGTATTTCATTCATACTTTCATTGACTTGTGCATTCATTGGGCACCTTTGGTTCCTGTTGGGTGCGAGGACTGGGGTGTCGCCGTGGACACTGCAGTCGAGTTCCCCTCTCCTGGAGCTTACAGTCTAGTGCTGTGTCCTGGAAGCTGCACATGTGGCGGAACAAGCGATGGGATGAATGTTCTGGAACCCGGTTCCCGGTCCTGGGAGCTCCCACGGCCAGTGGATGGCTGGGCTCCTGGGCTTCCCTCCTGAGAATGGTCAAGACCCAGAGCTCTGGTCTCCTGTGATGAAAGGCGCGGCGGGAAGCCCAGGGCTCGCCCGCCCTACCTGTGAGGGTTTCAGATTTGTTCCATCTGAGCAGTCAATTAATTAGTAATTGGAGCAACCCATCATCCTGGGTGCTTGGGTGAGTTGCCAGGCACCTCTCCTTCTTCCTTCCCATTCGCTCAAACCGAGCAGCCCAGTTCTGTGATATCATTTGAAACTGGGCCAAGAAGCAATTAACATGCTGTTTGCTGACAAGGATTTTCTGCTGCTCTGGGAGCAGGGGCCGGGCCCGGGTCTGGGAAGGCCAACGCAGGGGAGAGGAGACGCGAGGGCAAACAAAGGTGCGGAGAGGGGCGCTGCTACCGGTCTTTCCTCTGTGCCGAGGCTGGGCGGGAGTGGCCTGCTCTCCTTGGACCTTCTCTCGCCCCTGCCTGCCCAGACCCGTGTCTGGCAGGCGGAATGGGATGGATTTCCTGGGGAGTCCCATTACTGAGCTCTCATCTGTGCTGAGAGCACTGGGTTCAGGAGTCCACGCGCCCCTCCCGGCAGTCCTGAGAGACAGAGTGTCAGAAGCCCATTTGACAGACAAGGAGACTGAGGCACCAGAAACACCAGAGTTGGTCCCACAGGACCCAGGCAGTGAGTGGTGGGGTATCTACTGAGCATCTGCAAAAGCTTGCCTGTTCAGGCGGGTACCCTGCAGGGATAGGAAGGGTCAGCCCCAGGCCCACCGCCAGGTCACAGTGACTTGTTGGGGACGCAGGGCTTGATGGATGATGGTGTTTTGTAATCACATCCGCCTCTGGAGGGTGGTTAGGTGGAGTCCAGTGGAGTGGGCTGGCCCAGCCCAGCCCAGGTGCCGGAGCAGAGGCCCAAGACAGAGTGAAGGGGGCCCACATCCCCATCTTCGGTACTGGGGCTTGTGCCTGGGCCTGGGGGATTACCACTGCAGAAGCCACTGCAGCTGGGGTGGCCTGATGGGAGGGGGGTCTCTCTCTCTTCCAGTGGCCAGGGCACCCCGTGTTCTGCCTTCCAACCCTGCTTGGCAGCTTTGGGGCCAGCCTCCGGGGAGTCCTGTCTGCCCTGCTCTTGACTCATCCTGGGTGGAATTATGGACAGAAGTTAGTCAACAGAGGCCATTGCCAGGACCCCAGGCAGCCCTCTGCAGGCACTGTGCAGGCACCTTGCCCACCCTGCTGGTCTTTCCAGGACACTGAGCGCTGGCCTTCATGGGTTGGATTCTGGGGGTGGGGGGCTGCTCACCGCAGAACAGTATAGTTGGGGGCTGGTGGCCTTCCCCCAGAGACCTCGGGTATGAGTATGAGCCCTGGCCTCTGCCAGCGTGCCAGGGAAACACGGAAACCCTGGACCTCAAAGTGCCGGTCCTTCCCGTCCAGCCACTTGCCGAAGCCCCCAGGTTCCAGCTACAGTGTTGGGTGCTGAGCATTCCGGGGGAAATAGCAGCTGTGCGCAGTCGTCCGTGTTCTCTTGAGGGAGGGGCGGGGAGAACCTCCCAGAAGGAGGAGGGCATGGGAAGCGCTGTCCCCTGAGAGAGTTCTTTGTTGGTTTCCTTCAGGTGGTACGACCGCCCTGTGGTGATGCTCTGGGTGGGTCGATGGTACGCACGCTGACAACTGCGTCCCCCTGCCTGCTTCTGGCCACACTTCCCTCCCAGGGGCAGCCATCATTTTCAGCGTCCCCTTTATGCCTCCCGAAGATGTGCTCCATCAAGCACATGGGGCCCAGGGCTTGTCCGTAGATTCGATACTGCCCCCCTTTTTCTTTGACGTGAACAGCAGCGCTCTCGACGTGCCGAGCTGCTCTGTGGCTTTCTGCCTTTTGATGCTTGGCCTATCTTGGCACTCGTTCCCTATCAGCTCATGCAGAAGCGACTCTTTCTTTTTACTGGCTGCATATTATTCCATCATATAGCTGGGCCATGCTTTTTTTTTTTTTTTTTTTTTTTTTTTAAATAACGCCCCATTGATGGGCTTTGCAGTTGCTTTCCATCTTGGCTATAAGACATGCTGCTGCGAGTGTCCTAGTGAGCATGCACGCCTGTAGCAACAATTCCTGCTGATGGAAATGCTGATGGAAGTGTGTTTGTAAGCTTTGTTGCTTCTGCCATATTGACCAGTGAGGAGGTGGTACCCATTTCCTCTCTGAGCAATGGGGCGTAAGGGAGGCCCTTGGCCATATCTCCACCCATTCTGAGCATTATCAAACGTGCTGATCTTTGCCAGGCTGACTGGTGAGCAATGGTACCTTCCCCACACGGCTGTGTTTGGTTGAGTGTGTGGTTGAGCCCTCGTCCATATGTTTGAAACCAGGTGTGGCTCCCAAGGCAGGTTGAAGCAGAGAGCTGTGTGAGTGATGGCGTGGCCTTCCCTCCGCAGGCAGGTCTGGTCTCTCTAGAAGTCTCTGCCCAGTGCTCGTTCAGTTACACGGGTTGAGAACGGGCAAAGGAGAGCTAGGATGGGGTTGGTAGGGCCACTGGAGCAGGGGCTGGGTGAGGATTGGGATGCTGGTCTGCACTGCTGGGGAGGGCGTGGCTGTGTCTCGGGGGGGGGGGGGGGAATGGAGCAGCGCTTGAGACCAAGGGAAGACTGCGCTGCAGCCTTCTGCCTGCCAGGCCTGGGGGGCAGTCCCACCCGGAGGCATGGAGACAGATGTCCTGTTGTCAGTCAGAGCTCGGGTAGCTGCTGTGGGACACCCTGCTCCTCACTGCCCAGAGCTTTGCTCTGCTGCTGTGCCTACATGGTCGGGGAGCCCCCACCTGTCCTTAGGGTGCATAGCCCTGCTCCCCAGCTCCCCTGCCCTTGTGAGCTCTTCGTTGTTAAGGCAGGCTCACCATGCACCACCTTCTTCCCCTCCACTCCCCCGGCCACTGGGCAAGGGCATCCTTCACCCCTCCTCCCACTGACCTGACTCCAGTCTCCTCCCACCCTCTTGACCACCAGGGCTCCTTAGGTAAGTCCTTTGCCTACTGGCAGTTCTGCTCGTAGCACCATATGCCTAGAAGCCTTGGGGACAGAGGGTAAAATCTGCCTCTGTGTCTGGCCCCTACCTCTTGCTTTGGTCTCCAAACTTTGCCTCTGTTTAAATCTGACAGCACCCTTCCCCCCAACCAGACTGAACAGTGTGCCCCTGTGCCTTTTGGCCTCCATGAGATCCACTCCGCTGGCCAGGCATCTTCTTCTTGCTTTGCTTCACACCCACAGCCCTTGAGACTGGAGGCAAGGGCACTGCCAAGGAGCTCTTCTCCTGCTGCACTGACGTCTCTTTGCCCAGGGGTCTCTCTGGGGTCGATTTCTGGGGACCGGTAGTGGCAACAGCCAACATACGCAGCGAGAGGCAGACGTGAGTCTTGAGGTCTGACTGCGCAGCCAGTGTCCTTAGGTGCCGAAGGTCTCCCCTTAAAATGGGGTGCCAGAATTGCTTACTGAACTGGGACATAGGCCTTGGTGCCTTGACTCCGGTGCATGGTGAGTGCTCACCGGCTGGTGCATGAATGGATGAGGGGAGGATGAGAATCACTGAAGGTTTTTTTAATTTTAATTTTTAACTTATTTTTTATTAATTAATTTTTAAGGGAGAGAGAGCATGCAAGCCTGAAGCATATTCCACGTCCAGCGCTGAGCCTGATGTGGGGCCCGATCTCATGATCATGACCTGAGCCAATATCAAGAGTCAACACTTAACCAACTGAGCCAGCCGGGCGCCCTGAGGACCACTGAAGGTTTTTGAGTGGGTGAGTGACACGGTCGGAGAGAGTCACCTGACCACATGTGGGCACACAGGAAAAGAGGAGGCCATTCGCAAGGCTGATAGAGCCTCCAGGGCGATGAGGGGCCGGGTCAGGGAGAACAAGGATGGGGGTGGGCGGGAGGGGCCACTGAGTCTGGTGCCTTCTGGACCTCTCTGTCCAGGTGCTAGACACGGTCCTGCCCACTAGGCTGGACCGGGCTGGGCCAGCTGCTTCCCCTTCATCCGTCTGCTGCATGGCCCCCCCGTATGGGGCTGGCTCACAGTAGGTGCTCAGTGGGGAGGTGCTGCCTGGGGTTGGACCTGGGCCCCGAATTTGGATAAAATCTGGGTGGAAAGGCATTCCCAACGGGCTGTCTGTCACAGTTGGTTCTTTCCCAGTGGAGATGAGAGCCAGACCCGGCGAGATGGAGACAGTGTGGTTTGGTTCTCCTATTCCTCAGATGACGACCCAGGCAAGTCATTGCCTTGGTTGATGGGATGGTTAGCAGGAGCATGCCGTCAGGCGCCTCTGTAAAGAGCCTAGCCCGGGGCCTGGGGCCCAGCAGGGGCTTCGCTCCCAGGACCCGCTGTGCTGGTGGTGA
>JAPYYM010002784.1:0-11870 GCA_028534135.1 Potos flavus
GCCCTCCTCGCTCCCTCCCGTGGGGTGTCCATCTAAGCACAGAGTCACCTGGGGAAAAGCCCTGCCTTTCAGAAGGTGAAGTGGCCTGAGGTCTGAACTCTGACCTCATTACTTTGCACCAGGGTTGAGGGGCTCCTGGCTGATGTGCGTATTGTTTTTATTTTTTTTAATTTTTTAAAAAGTATTTTATTTATTTAAGAGAGAGGGGGAACACAAGCAGGGGGAGCAGCAGAGGGAGAGGGGGAAGCAGGCTCCCTGCTGAGCAGAGAGCCCGATGCGGGGCTCGATCCCAGGACCCTGAGATCATGACCTGAGCCGAAGGCAGAGGCTTAACCGACCGAGCTCCCCGGGCGTCCCGTGATGAACTCTTTAAATTCTGGAATATTCGCGTGTGGCGTATTTGAATGTGGCATGTTATCTTTTTCTTGGCACGCTGGGCTTCATTTGCTCACCCTTTATTTAGTTCCTTCCTTCTGCCTGGAGGTGAGAGTTGCCCAGGAGTCTTGTGCAGACAGCGGTGGCTTTGGTTGTGCTGGGCTCGAGCATGGGCCCTGGAACGTGGTACAGAGCCGAATTCTCTATCCCACAGCCGCTGGTGCAGATGCGGACTCTTCAGATGTAAACATTACAAGGTCGGGACACGAGGCCGGCTCTGTCGGAAGGGCGTGTGACTCCCGATCTCGGGGTCGTGAGTTCAAGCTCCATGTTGGGTATAGAGGTTACTAAAAAAAAACAGTAATAATGAGCTCTTATAAGCAACGACGTTAAGAGGACGTAAGCTTTGCTCTGCACCCCACTTGGCGTTTTCAGGATGCGATTGGAACATACAATGTTTTTTTCTTTAAGATTTTATTTATTTATTTATTTGAAAGGGAGAGGATGAGAGAGAGAGAGCATTAGAGAGGGCGTGAGACGGGGGAGGGGCAGAGGGGGAAGCAGACTCCCTGCTGAGCTGAGAGCCCGATGCGGGACTCGATCCTATGAGACTCCAGGATCATGAGCTGAGCCAAAGGCAGTCGCCCAACCAACTGAGCCACCCAGGCGCCCGATGCTTTTTTCTTTTTTACACCATGGGATGGTGGCTTGGATAGAATTCTGCCTCACCTTTCCCTGAAGAGCACTGTAGGGCTCCCTAGCGGTAGGCGCCCGTGTTCCCCTGGCATCCGCACAGCCTGATGGACCTCACTGCAGGGAGCCCTGCAGGTGACACCTCTGGGGTGGCCCTCTGCTCCCCCGCAGGCCCTGACCCTGCAGAGCTCTGCACATTCCCGCCCCACCCGGGGCCCCGTCTGTGCCCTGCCTGGCTGGCCGGCCCTCGGCGCACACCCTCCCAGCTCCCCCCTGCGGGAGGTAGCCTGCCGAGGCTTCACTGTGGGCCGGGCCCTTGGACTCTCATTCTCGCCCCAGCTCCCTGATGGCACTTGTCCAGTCGGTAGTCTCCACCCCCTCCCTTGTGCCAGTTCCACGACCTGCACCGGGAGGTCTGTGGACTGAGCGGCCGTGCCTCCGGGGCCCAGTTCTGCTTCTCACTCCGCCTGCCTGCTGACGCGGGATGGGGCCTGCGCGGGGAGTGGGGGGCGCTCCGGACCCCCTGGGCTGCTGGCAGAGCCTCCCCGGGGGTTTGCCGGAAGCCCAGCCCCCAGTTGGTCCTCGTTCTGTGCTGGTTCGTGGCCCTTCCCTGTGGCCTCGGGGTTGAGGCCCAGACGGAGGCCGTGGGCAGCGTGGGCTCGCGCGGCTGCCGCTGTGCTGGGCCCGCTCACTGCTCTTTCCTCCCACTTCCCGTTTCAGGGCTCGGTTATGATCCATACAACCCCGAGCTGCCCCAGCCCCCCGTGCAGAGGGAGAATGGCACGCTGGGCAGGGGGGACGAGCCCCGCTCAGACATCCTGGAGCTGGAGCTGGTCAATCAGGCCATCGAGGCCGTGCGCTCGGAGGTGGAGCTCGAGCAGCGGAGGTACCAAGAGCTCCTGGAGACGGCCCGCGAGCACGGCTCTGCCGAGGCCCCCGTGGCTCCCCGAGGCCCCGCCGCTGGCCCCGCCGCTGGCCTGGACGAGGACGCCTTCCCACTGTCCTTCGATTACAACCCTGGTGGCCGCCCCAGCCTGTTAGGCCCTGACGCCAGCTACCAGCCCAGCCCTCTGGCCGCAGCCGCCGAGGCAGGCAGCAAATACTCGCTGGCCTCTCCGGGTCGGGCGCAGGGCCGTGGCGGAGGGGGCGGCGGCACCCTGGAGTATGTCCCCAAGGCTGTGAGCCAGCCCCAGCGATACGGCCGCCCTGTCCCCAGCGGCAAGTACGTGCTGGACGACTCTAAGCCGTCCACGGACCTGGAGTACGACCCACTGTCCAACTTCTCTGCCCGGCTGCTCAGCAGGGCCAGCTCCAAGGACGACAGGGCCCCCAAGAGGCCCCGGGGCTCCCGGGGTAGCGAGCCCTACACACCCGCCCTCAAGAGGCCCTGCGACCCCTTTGCTGGCTGCGACGCCAGGTTCTCAGACTCGGATGATGATGCCGCCGCAGCTCCGGCCGCCGCGCCCGTCACCACCAGCCCCCCGAGAACCCAGGCGGGCCCTGAGAGCAAAGCCCCTGGGCAGCCAGGCTCCAGGGAGGGCCAGGACGCCGAGGAGGGCGGCCTGCGGGAGACCAAGGAGATGGCAGTGCAGTACGACGTGGAGGACCTCGGGCAGCCCCCCAAGGGTCCCGGGGGGACACCCGTGGCTAAGCCCAGCTCCCCAGCCAGGGCCTCCCGGGAGCCCGGCAGCTCCAAGCAGGGAAGACCCAAGAAGAAGAAGAGTGGGGCGCTGCCTGCCCCCGGCCCCAAGGACGGCGTCCGGAAGAAGGACAGGGGCAAAGACGGAGAGCATGGGAGGCCAGCCGGGAAGCCGTGTGCCGACCGGAGGGGCCCGCAGGCCGGCAGCCCCCGGCACAGGGCCGAGCCGCCCGAAGGGACCAAGAAAAAGCCATCTTTGGCCACCCCGGTGGCCAGCTCAGGGAAAAGCCGGGCCGACCGCGGGGGTGTCCCCCAGCTGCCAAACAGGACCGGCGGGAAGACGGCCTCGGGCAAGCTGGCCGAGCGGAAGGCCCGCTCGCTGGACGAGGGTGCCCCCCGGGACGCCCCCAAGCTGCAGAAGCGGGCCTTGAGCCACGCAGACCTCTTCGGGGACGAGAGCGAGGACGAGGGCCCAGGGCCCGCCGCGCCCCCCGCCGCCCCGCCCCACCTCAGCTCCACCTCCGACTCGGACTGGGACTCGGACTCGGACAGCCGGGGCTGCTCAGCTGCTCAGGGCCCGCGCAAGCGCCTCAAGGCCCCCCCGCCCGCCCGGCCTGCCCCCGCCTCCCCCTCCTCGTGCTCCTCCTCGTCCTCGTCCTCCTCGGGGCTGGGCGGGGGCGTGGACTACTCTGCTCTGGAGAAGGAGGTCGACTTTGACTCGGACCCCATGGAGGAGTGTCTGCGCATCTTCAACGAGTCCACCAGCGTCAAGACGGAGGACAGGGGCCGGCTGGCCCGGCAGGTGAGCCCCCGCCCCCGGGCCCTGCGGCCGCGCTGGAGCGAGCCCCTGGGGGCTGCCTGCTGCCTGCGTCCCCCCCCCCCCACAAGGAGGAGGCTTAAGGCCGCCCGGCAGGCTCCCGGGGCGGTGCTCTGCGATGCACAGAGACCAGGCATAGTAGGGCTGTGCGTCGCCCACCTCTCCCTCCCCTCCCTCTCTCCTCTGTCCCCCCAAACCCGTGCCTCTCTGGGGCAGCTGGCCAGTGTCCCCACGTCGGCCACCAGAGGGAGCTTGCTTTCCACAAAGCTCAAACTCACAGCTTCTGGGCGCCGTGTCCTTCCGTGCCCTGCTCCGTGTACAGAGCTTCGGGGGTTTGTCTTTCTGAGCCGCCCTGTGAGCGGGCGAGGGCGGGCGCCAGGAGGCGGTGGTCTGGGCAGGAGAGCTGTTTGGCCGAGGCCCGTGCCGCACTTGGGGCTGGGGCGGGTCTGCAGATGTGCCGGGGGGCCTGTTTCCTCCCCTGAGAGCTGACAGGGCTTGGGGGTGAGGGCCCCACGTCTTATCTCAAGACCTGGGAGCCCCTCCCTTGAGTGCATCCCTGCCTTCCCACCTCGCCCCCCGCCCCCAGGTCTGGGAGGTCTGGGAGCCCGCTGTGTTGGTGTGGGAGGTGGGGCCTGAAGGAGAGAGCCTCGATGAGGGACGGATGTGTGTTTCCAGCCCCCCAAGGAAGAGAAGATCGAAGACAAGGGGCATTCTGGTCTGACCACTCTGTTCCCTGGGCAGAAGAGGAGAATTTCTCATCTCTCCAAGCAAGGCAAGGAGGTGAGCGTCTGCTTTTGGGTCCTGAGTAGAGGCCAGCGGGAGAGAGGAGGCCTCCGTGTGCAGAAACCAGACCCCCGTGCTCCCCCGCTGATGGGCGGCACAGCGCAGGGAGGGCGGCATGAGGGCGGCTCCAGAGTGGCCGTCCTCCAGTGGGGTCGTCCGTGGGGTCACACAGCCCGGCCTGGTGCGGGCTGAGAGATGTGCTCTGTGATCCCGGAGAAGTGGCCCAACCTTTCTGAGCCCCGGTTGCCACCCCGCAGACAGAAACAGTTGGTGGCGGCGAAGGCGAGCTAGCGTAGGGGAAGGCTGGGGCAGAGGGCGGGGCCCCGGCCAAGCACCTGGGAGCTGTGCTTGCATCCTCACTGGACCCCTCCCCTGGTGAATGAAGCTGCAGACGAGAGAGGACGGAATCGAGTGGGATTGGATTGGCGCGCTAATCCAATCAGGGGGCCCAGGGATTCCCACCCACAAAGTGGGTGTGCCTGTTATCAGGGCCAAAGGCACGGCCTGGGCATTCTGAAGGCAGAAGCCAAGAGGGCAGGGCCACGGAGGTGCTCCCCTCTGGGACGGCCAGGCAACATGAATTTGAGGCCTAACATGCTGAACTCCTTGGTTCCTGCCTGGGTATCCAAGAACTCAGGAGAGGGCCCCAGGGCAGCCGGCTGCCCCCAGGCCCTGGAGCCCCTGCCTTCCTGCCCGTGGCCGTACTGTCAGTTTCTTGCCCCATGTGGTCTTGTCTGGGTGCCCCCGGCCTACAGCCGCCGCCGGGAATTTGTCATCACCCAGGCAGAGCCCGTGAGCAGAGGCCCAGCTCCCCCGGCCCGGCCTCCCACCGCCCAGGAGGTGTGCTATCGGCGGGCCCAGCAGGCCCAGAGGGACTCGGCCAGCTGGCTCCAGGCTACCCAGCAGCCGACTGAGAAGCCCTCCTCCATCCACATCTCAGCCCCTGGCGAGAAGAGGAGGATCGCGCATGTCCCTAACCCCCGCCTGGCTGCCGGTGAGTGCTGGGGCTCGGGACCGACGGGAGGGGCCCCAGGCCAGGCTCCGCCTGTGCCAGCGATGGCGGCCTTGAACAGGGCCCAGCTGGGGCCTCCGCGCGTTGCCTGTGAGGTGGCGATACAGGTCTCTCCGACGGTTAGCCGTCGGGCCTGGTGCAGCGCCCAGCGGCTCTGGGCCTTTCCTGGCTTTGGTGCTGGTAGTGGGCTGCTGGCTGTGGAGAATCCGAGGGCCGTCTTCCTCCCGTCCCTTGTCTAACAGACCCAGAGCCTCCCTCTGAGGCCCTGAGCCAGAGGTCTCCCTGGGACTCTCTCTGTCCCTGCCCCTGGTCTTTGTGTCCTTGCCTCCCCCGGGCTCCTGGGGTATCGGAGGCTAGTGGCCTGGTGGGGGCCGGTCCGAGTGTGGGCACCGGGCCCTAGACGGTGATGCCAGGAACAGGGAGCTGGCGGCGGGGTTGCGTGGGGGGTGGGGCCCCAGGCTCCTGCCGCTGATCTGGAGGGCTCGGGGGCGATCTGGCACCCTCCTCGTGCTCTGCGGGGCACACTCCGCACTCGGGAGCTGGGTCACGCCCCCACAGTCGGACGGGCGGGACACTTGGGCGGTGTCTCTGGTTCAGCGGCGTCTGGAGCTGAGGACACGGGAGGAGGGCTCAGAAGGCCTTGTTCAGATGCAGAGTCCGCTTCTCTGGGGGAGGCCCCTGCCATCTGACCAGCTCCCAGGGGACTCCCTCGCTGCTGGTTCCAACACCCCCTTGAGGAACCGGGGCCCGAGGGGCGGCCCCACGAGGTGGTCTTACAGATGCAGGCATCCGTAGCCACCCCTGCTTTTCCCCGGTGCCAGGAACCTTCTTCAGGATAAACTGCGTGCGTTCTGATCCGTCCCCGCCCTGAGCTCCCTAGTTAGGACCCAGTGGCGGGAGGTGTTAGCTAAAGGTCTGTAGCAGCGGCGAAGGGCGAGGACCCTGAACCGAGCGGGCCCGGGCCACGGCTCTCGCTCAAACCCACAGCTGCGGCCCATGGCCGCGTCGCGCGGTCGGTCCTGCCACGTGGCCCTCGCCATGCTCGCTGGGGGCATTTGGAGGCACGGTGGGCACCTCCCTGAGCAGCAGCGGGACCCACCTGAGGTCTCAGGAGTCCCATCCGATGCTCCGTGCTGGCTTTCCTTTCCACGCGAGCCCACATGTGGCCCGCAAAGTCTCTGTCTCAACGAACTGGAGAGCCGTCTTTCCATCCCTGAAAAGCGCGTTTTCTGCCCGGTCGGCAGAGGCAGACTCTGGTGTAGGATGGGCCACAGCCGCCTGGCAGTGCCAACGTCCCTCCCGAGAGGCCGGGCCCCCGGGCCCCCTGCTCTCCTCATCTGCTCCCACTCTGTCGTCACGGCCGGGCCCGGGAGCCGGGCTGGTCCGAGGCCCCGCGCACGCGCGCACCCGCACCGCCTGCCCGGAGCCCTCGGAAACGGCCCACAGGCGGGTGCCCCCCTCCCTGCGGGGGCGGGAGACTGTTTGGTTTGTGACCTCATCAAAGGGAGCGGCAGAACACACAGGCGGCAGCGGGCAGGCCAGCTGGTCACAATGACCGGGCCGGGGGCATCCTGTACCCTCTGGTCCTCAGCCCAGGAGCCAGGGCCTTTCCTCCCTCACACGTCAATGCCTCGGAGTCGGGGGCCGGAACATGTGGCAGAGGCTCCCCACGTGCCCTGCCACTCGCCGGACCACCCCGGCAGCGACGTTGCCTGAGCCGGCCTCCAGAGCCCCGTTTGCGTTTCCCCCTTCTCGATGGACTTGCCCGGAAGCAGATAGAGCCTAATGTCCTTCCATAGCCCGTGCCCCCCAGCCCGGCCCTTCCCCCTGTGCTCCGAGATGCACGTCCTGCTGACGCTGAATGACCGCGGCTGCCTGGTGCTGTGCAGCTCGGTGATGGGCGTGCTGTCGTCCTGTGCCCCGCCAGCCCCCACAGGTGCCAAGAGGGCCCTCGCCGCCAGCACCAGCCAGCCGCCCAATGGCCCCGAGCCGGGCAGCCAGCCCCTGAAGGCGCGCACGTTGTCGGGCATGGCGTCCAAGACCACCACCACCGTCACCCCCAAGCGCGTCGCCCACAGCCCATCTTTACAGGTGAGCGTGCTGCTCCCGCCCCGTGGCAGCCTCCCCCTGCCCGCGGCCTGGGTCAGAGACACCGAGCAAAGGGGGGGGGGGGCGCAGGCGCCACGTGCCCCACCCCTGCCTGCCCTCGGTCTCCCCTCTCATCCACACTGCCGGCGTGGTCTGTCGGTGCTGACGAGCCAGCGGCCATCCTCCTGGTCACCGGGGCCCAGGGGGTCCGGCAGGGTCCGCTGCGTGTGCAACGCCCTGGGGGTTCTGAGAGATGCGTCAGAGGACCAGGCAGGGACACGCCATCTCCCGACAGATCTGTGTCTTTCCTAGAGTTTAAAGAAGCCCATTATCCCGAAAGAGTTTGGGGGCAAAGTCCCCACGGTCATCCGCCAACGGTATCTGAACCTGTTCATTGAGGAGTGTCTCAAGTTCTGCTCTTCAAACCAGGAAGCCATAGAGAAGGTGCGAGACGCTGGCAGGTGGCCGGGTCCTGGGCGAGGGGCGGCTCCTGGGCCCCAAGCCCTGGAGCCCAGGCCTGAGCGGTGTGTGTGTTGTCAGGCGCTGAACGAGGAGAAGGTGGCCTACGACCGCAGCCCCAGCAAGAACATCTACTTGAATGTCGCCGTGAACACCCTCAAGAAGCTGCGGGGCCTGGTCCCCAGCTCCACGCCCGGTCTCAACAGTAAATCGGGCCGGGGGTGGGGGTGGCTCGGGCGTTCACGTCCCTGAGTCAGGTTTGCGCCTCTCGCGCCGGGCCCTGGGCGCCGGGGCGTGCGACCCCAGCCGGCCGGCTTTCTGCTGCTCCGAGCGCGGGGAGACTGGCAGACAAGAGGCCGCGGGAAAGCCGTGGCGGGTGCCGGCTCCGGGCTGCCGGCTTCTGCGGAAGATGGCGTCGGCCGTGTGCCCTCCCCACCGCCTCTCCTCACTATTTTTTTTTTTTACGATTTTATTTATTTATTTGACAGAGAGAGAGAGATCACAAGTAGGCAGAGAGGCAGGCAGAGAGAGGGGGGAAGCAGGCTCCCTGCTGAGCAGAGAGCCCGACTTGGGGCTCAATCCCAGGACCCTGAGACCATGACTGGAGCCGAAGGCAGAGGCATCCTCTCCTCGCTATTAACCGCCCTCCGTAGTGAGCTGGCTCTCGAGTGGAGGGCCCCCCACTAATGGGGCGGCCTCTTCAAAGGCGAAGCTCCCACAGCCTGCTCCGTGCTTTCGGCTCCAGGAGGACGTTTCTTTCCTGCCTCTTGAAGGCACATTAAGCCATCAGTGTGCACACTTCCCTGCTCTCCCGCTCCCACCTCCACCCCCCGCAGCTCCTCCTGGGCGGGGTCCACGGAGGCCCGCAGATCTCCATCCGGCAGCCGCTCCCCAGGGAGTTAAGGTGGGGGCAGGATGGCTTCCCCCAGGCCACGGGCAGTCAGCCCTTTTCTGACCGGGTGGCGTGGAGGCGGCCAGGGGGCAGGCCGCCGCGGAGGCTGGGGGTGCACTTGGCGGTCTGAGCCCAGTTTACCCTCCCCCCACCTGCAGAAACCAGCGGCCGGAGGGTTGTGTCCCATGAGATGGTGCTGGGGGGCAAGTTGGCCACCAAGACCAGCTTCTCGCTCAGCCGCCCGAGCAGCCCCCGAGTGGAGGATCTGAAAGGTGAGCCCGGTCCCTCCAGCGGTCCAGCCAGGCCACCCGGGGGCTCAGCGGTGGCCATGGTGGCGGCGCTTCCGCCCCACCCCCCGCCAGGCCCCCCCCCCCCGATCGCCTGCCTGACCCCCCCCCCCCGCCGGCCTTGCTGTGGGCTGACCGCCCGTCTGGGCTGTCCCCAGGGGCCGCCCTATACGGCCGCCTCAAGGAGTACCTGCTCACCGAGGAGCAGCTGAAGGAGAACGGCTACCCCTTCCCGCACCCCGAGCGGCCGGGGGGTGCCATCATCTTCACGGCCGAGGAGAAGAAGCCCAAGGACTGTGAGTGGCCTTGAGCACCTGGGCTTGGGGCGGGCGGGGGCGGCTCCGGGAGGGCTGATGCCTCTGCCCCCCCCCCCCCGCCGCACAGCATCCTGCCGAATCTGCTGCCGGTGTGGCGCCGAGTACGTCGTGTCCGCCTCGGGCCGCTGCGTGCGTGACGAGGAGTGCTACTACCACTGGGGGCGGCTCCGCCGGAACCGCGGTGAGCCCCCCGGGAAGGAGGCTGGAGACGCCCGGGCCCCCCGGGGGTCCCCATCGTGCGCGGGAGGCGTGGGCTGGGCTGCTGGGGCCCGGCCCTGACCGCCACCTCCCTTCCAGTGGCCGGCGGCTGGGAGACCCAGTACACGTGCTGCTCGGCCGCCATCGGCTCCACCGGCTGTCAGGTCGCCAAGGTAGGACTCGTGGGCCCCGCTCGGTGCTTCCGCCTGCGGGGAGCGGCCTCGGCCTGGCTGGAGATGAGCGGCAGCCCGCGCCAGAGCCCTGAGCCCCCCTTTCGCGCTGTGTCATCCGCGGGCCTCCGCTGGCGGCCTCGGGCAGAGCGGGGCGCCCGCCGGCCTCAGCGGCCTTCCTCCCTCCGCCCGCAGCAACACGTGCAGGACGGCCGGAAGGAAAACCTCGAAGGCTTTGTCAAGACTTTCGATAAAGAACTTTCGGAAGATGCTCACCCAGGGATCTTCGCCCTCGACTGTGAAATGGTGAGTTGCGCGCCGCACGTGCTCGGTGGCGGCCCAGCGCCAGCGTCCGAAGCTTGGAGCCGGCGTGGGTCTCAGGATAGAGCAGGTGAGGGGAAGAGCCGCGGCCCGCGGCGAGTGCCGGCCGCCCTCGTGGCTCGGGCTGGGAGAGCGGGCTTTCCTCCACCGCCACGGAGCGGCTCCGGCCTCGGCCCGAGGCTCGCCCCACGCACGCTGAGCGACGTCGCCGCGCTTCCTCGGGACCGGCGTGCACACCGGTGGGGGGGGGGCTTAGTGAGGGCACCCCGGGTTCACGACGGCTCGGGCTCCCAGAGGAGCCCCGGGAGCTCCCCCAGGGTGCGGGGCGAGGCGGGCACGTTGTCATGTGAGCCCTCCCGGCCGCGCAGTCCTACACCACGTACGGCCTGGAGCTGACGCGCGTCACGGTGGTGGACACGGACATGCACGTGGTGTACGACACCTTCGTCAAGCCGGACAACGAGATCGTGGACTACAACACCAGGTGGGGCCCCACTGCCCCCCCGGCCCCCGGCTCGGGAAGACGGATCCTTCCCTAGCTACCCTCAGGCCCCGACTCTGCCCGCCCCAGGTTTTCAGGGGTGACCGAGGCTGACCTCGCCGACACGAGCATCTCGCTCCGGGACGTCCAGGCCGTCCTGCTGAGCATGTTCAACGCCGACACCGTCCTCATCGGACACAGCCTGGAGAGTGACCTGCTGGCCTTGAAGGTACTGCCCGCCCCCGGGCCCCACTCGCCCAGGGTCCCGGGAGGGTGGCTGAGGCTGGCCTGCCGGGGCCCCTTCCGGCCCCGGCCCCGGCCCCTGTGGTGTCTGCCCAGCTGCCCGCCCACAGGTCATCCACAGCACCGTGGTGGACACGTCCGTGCTCTTCCCGCACCGCCTGGGCCTCCCGTACAAGCGCTCCCTGCGGAACCTCATGGCCGACTACCTCAGACAGATCATCCAGGACAACGGTGAGCCAGCGGGCGGCGGGGCAGCGGGCCCGGGGCCTGGGGGGCGCCCACCCTGACGCACCCCCCGCCCCGCAGTGGACGGGCACAGCTCCAGCGAGGACGCCAGCGCCTGCATGCACCTGGTGACCTGGAAGATCCGAGAAGACGCCAAGACCAAGCGGTGACCGCTGCCGCCCGCCCGCCTTCCCCGCAGCCCCGGCCCGGTCTCTACCCCAGGCCTCTTCCAAAACAGTGCAATAAATCTCGAGAGCTAACCCTGTCCACGTCGCCGAGACATGGAAACAGAGAGCGCGGGACGAGCCGGCGGCACGAGCGCCCCACGCCGAGACCACCTGGAGCCCTGGCCCCCCCCCGGCCCCCCGCGCCGCCCCCGCCTTCTGTCCTCTGGAGACTGCTGCTGACTCCCGGAGGAGGCCGGACAGACCCCCGCCCCTGGCCCCCCTGGGCCCCGCTGCGTCCCTGGCAGCCAGGCCTCCTGGCCCTCTTCCTGCCAGGCAGGCTTTTCATGGGTGTGTTCGAGACAGGGGTTTTTTTTATTTTGTATTGTTATTTTTATTATTTGTAATTTAAACCTGACGACTTGCGCAGTTGTCTTTCCCCACCCGGAGAAGCAAGACCCTGGTGCTGCCTTCCCTGTTGGGGGAGGGGGGAGTTGGGGGCTGGGGGCCGACAAGCTGGCACCTGGGCAGCCACCAGGACCGAGAGTCCAGCCTGGCCCGGGCCGGACGGGTGGGAACTGGACTCCGTGACCTCTGGGAGCCAAGCCAGCCCCCTCCCCCCCCATCCCCCCAGGGCCTCGCCTTCCGGACCCCTCCAGGGCCCCTGAGCCTCTGGACCTGTCTTCCTGCCGGAGCCCCCCCCCCC
>JAPYYM010002785.1:0-11869 GCA_028534135.1 Potos flavus
ATGAACATTGGGGTACATGTGGCCCTTCTTTGTACTGCATCTGCATCTTTGGGGTAAATACCCAGTAGTGCAATTGCAGGGTCATAGGGTAGCTCTATTTTTAATCTCTTCAGGAATCTCCACACTGTTTTCCAAAGTGGCTGCACCACATGTTCTTCTTATAATGTGATATTGACCCTTCTCCATTATTTCTGCCCAGGCACTCTCTTGGGATATGTGCTTTCGGTGAACTCCAACTACCCTGAAGCCACCACATTGGAGACGAGAAAGCATATGGAAAGGGAACATAGAGATATAGAGAGATGACTAAGGAATCCTAATTGTTCCATCCCTTACCTCTTCTAGGCCAGGCAAAAAAACGTGTGAATGAATGAGTGAGCCTTCAGAAGATTTCAGCCTCTAGCTTTTGAGATGCTCAATTGATGCTCAGTACAGTGGACACCAGCTGACCCACTGAACTCTGCCTGCACTGAAAATTTGAGAGAATAATAAGTGTTATTCTTTCTTTCTTTTTTTAAATAAGTGTTGTTTTAAGTGAAGTTTGGTGTGGTTTTTTGCATAGCCACAGTAGCTAGATGAAGTTGGCCTGTGGGAGCCTCCCCAAATTGATTCCCATGGCCTTTGACATGATGCCTGTGCTCTTCAATAATTTCCTTACTTCCTGGCATAAAATGATGTCTTAAGCTCCCCTTATATATTTTTTGCCTCCAGATCTGAAATCAGCATTTTCCGCAAAGAGCCCTGGTTCTTTTTAGTGGGAAATGGTATTTAGTGTTCAAAATATGGGCATTCAGAAAGCTTTCAAGGGAACAAATTTCAATAGAAAAATTACAAACTTGATGATAATAAAACATTTCAACATGTTTCCCAAAAGCAGAATTGAAAGACAAACTGTGAAGGTCAACCGAATGGACAAGAAAAGTAATACAATTCTAACAAAAAAAAAACATGAACAGGGGTGCCTGGCTGGCTCAGTCACTAGAGCATGCGACTGGCGATCTCGGGATTGTGACTTTAGGCGCCATGTTAGGTGTAGAGGTTGCTTAAAAAAAACAAGCAAACACGAACAAACAATTCTTAAAAGGTGGAATGCCTATGGATAATAAATATTGAGTCATGTTCAACTTACTTATACTAAAAAATAGAATATATACTATTTTTCCTTTATCAAATTAATAGATTTTTTTTTTTAAGATTTTATTTATTTATTTGACAGGGAGAGACACAGCAAGAGAGGGAACACAAGCAGGGGAACAGCTGAGGGAGAAGCAGGCTTCCTGCCAAGCAGAGAGCCTGATGTAGGGCTTGATCCCAGGACCCTGGGATCATGACCTGAGCCGAAGGCAGACGCTTAACGACTGAACCACCCAGGCACCCAAATTAATGGATATTTTTTTAAAAGAAATAAGCTTCTGGGGCACCTGGGTGGCTTAGTCAGTTAAGCCTCTGTCTTCTGCTCAGGTCATGATCCCACGGCCTTGGGATTGAGCCCCACATCGGGCTCCCTGCTCAGCAGAAAGCCTGCTTCTCCTTCTCCCTCTGCTGTTCCACTCCACTCGTGCTCTTTCTCTCTCTCTCACTCCGTATTAAATAAATAAACCACTAAAATATAAATAAATGAATAAATAAATAAATAAAGCTTCGACATTGACAAGAATGTAGTAAAAAATGTAATCTTGAGGTGGAAACCAGTGGAGGTTTTGGAGTAAAAGAGTGGCTCAGTTTAAGAATATTCTGCTTGCTGTTTGGAGGACAGGGTGGAAATAGTTGCCATAGTCCAGGAGACGAACGATGATGGTAGTTTGAACTAGGGTTTTAGCGGTAGTAGTATAGTCAATTGAATATTAAACTTCTATAGCTGTATGGATTTTGGAAGGAGCATTTTATCTGTGAGGCCAAATTTCCCACTTAGCCCATATAATAAGAGATAACAGCAAAAGATCACTAAGTGGGGTGTTGGTACAGATATATACCTGAAGTATTATTTTAAAATGTTCAAAGTTAGGGACGTCTGGGTGGCTCAGTCAGTTAAGTGGCTGCCTTTGGCTCAAGTCATGATCCCAGGGTCCTGGGATGGAGTCCAGCATCCTCCCGCTGCTGCTTGTGCTCTCTTGTGTGCTCTCTCTGTCAAATAAATAAAATCTTAAAAAAATAAAAATGTTCAAAGTTTATATCTATAAAGTTAAAGGTAAGAAAAATGCCAAGAAACTCTAAACAAAAAGATATTTCTCAAATAAAAAAGTATTATTTTTATTTTCTTATATCTTAGTTTATTAATATACTCTTTCCTACAGAATAATCATAAAATATGAAAACCTTAGTTTTCATTATTTTGTCTTCATTCCTTACATTTAAAGTGAATTGTACTATTTTTGTATGTATTTACTAAATCTATAGTATCATATTTAAGTAGTGTCTATATATCCTCTTTGTTATGGAAATAATTTAATGGTGATCTATTAAGCTATATGATTATTACGCTATTATGATTATATGCTAATAACCTGTCATTATAGATATAATATTTAAGTTATCTATTTGTTTTGTATCAAGCATGTAATATTTTCTCCTAAAAAGATGACCAGGTTGCTTGTGGCCAAAGAATTCAATATGAGATTCCATGAAGCAACTAATGTCCATTTGTTTTCTATTGGGAATAACCCATATAAAGAATAAAACTGTTTAGGTCAATTCATTTTTTCTCACTACTTGTTGAACACCTACTGTGTTTAACACCTATTTATGTTACTGGTGCATGACATTCAGTGGATTTATAAGCTGGTTAGAGAGATCCTGTTTCTACATAAATATCTGAAATACAGTTGATAAGCTAAATTCACAGGAAGTAATACAGTTAAAGTAGACAAAGTGAATTCTCCTCTTGGCCAGGGAAGAATTCTACTTCTGATCACTGCTCCTTTTTGGCTATGATTTTGCTTCATAAAAGCTTAATAAGTTTGGTTATTCTTACCTTAAATGCTACGTTTATTACCATTTATCATAATGAAACCAAGATGAAGCATGGCTCTGTTACTAGCTTTCAGATTTAGTATTAGACACAGAACATTTTATAAGGAACCTTGATAAAGCTATCACTCCTTTGACTTATCACAGAAATAGAATTAGAAGCCCTGTGCCAAATAAAAAGAAATCTTATTTGAAACCAGGTACATTATTCAAATACCTTGCCTCCAAATCTAATATCCCTGCTTTGCTCTAGGTGCCTGGTAGGTGATCAGTAAATGGTTATTGAATGAATGAATGCAAGCATGAACAGATGATTCTGAGTTTCTGCCTGCTTATCTGTCTGTCTAGGTCTCTGGGTCTATTTCTGTTGGACTGAATGCGAGTTTCCTTACAGTGGAATTATTACACATGACACTGAATCTAGTGGTTACCTCCCTGGGAAATTCCATGAACTAAAGCCACTGGTAACTAGCTTAAATAAAATTCACACAATACCCACCAATATTTTATGGATTTATGTATATGTGTATATATATATTATACAGAATGGTCGGGGGAGATAGTAGCGATTTGCAGATGAAAGTACTCCCATGGTTATTGGCATCTTTTTTTTTTTTTTTTTTTTTTTTTGGTTATTGGCATCTTGACAGTAGCTCTTTTTTTTTTTTTTTTTTTTTTTTTTTTGGGTTATTGGCATCTTGACAGTAGCTCATTTTTCACCTTCCCTGAACGAGGCGTGGAACTTCAGTTACTTCCCTATATCTGATAAATTCTGGCAGCAAACAAATCCAAGTGCTTTTCTTACTTATTTTTTCCTTCTGTTAGAAACAGAAGGAATCAGGCAAAAAAATATTTTGGGAGAAAACAACAATTCCTGACTCGGTACCACCTGCTTAAATGTAAGCCAAAGGCCCCCAAATGATGCAACCCAGGAGTGTGGAAGAGGCTGGTGGATGGGCTGTCACGTCTGGCTGATCTGATGTCAGAGCAGATCATGTGGTGCTCTGCGGGCCACTGGGACTGGCCCGCCGAAAGCACATGGATTACAGTCTGAGGCTGTAATGGGAAAGTCGGCTCCTGGGCTGCTGTCTCATAGACACCAGCCTGCAGGGAAGCTGGGGGCTCTCCGATTTGCCCTGCTCCAGGGCCCCTCCTGCTGCGTGACTCACAGGCACATTGCTGAGAGAAGCTGCTGCTCCCAGTAAGTCCTTAAAGAAGATCTTTATTCAGAGCGTTCTGGAAGCGGGGAGGAAATGTGGGTGTGGATGGGGGTTACTGGAAGCCCTTTGTAGAACACTCTCCCAGGATCTAGGCTGGGCAGTGTGGCTTTCCATGCCATCCTGGAGTTGATAGGCAGCGGTAATGTGCACACATCCCCCAGCCCTGATTTCGGTTTGTTCTCCACGGGATGTGTTTTTCTGAACTGCATTTTCTATTTTTGCAAATGTAGGATAGATTTGTGAGATCTGGTTAAAGTGAATGGATTTCAGATCCTCAGACCCTTGAGTGGTCTTGGCGTTCTCTGCATGGTAAGCAGGGAGAGGGGAGAGAGGGTGGTGTCTCTCTTAGTCAGAATCACTGTTTATGTTAAGATATCGGCTGTGTCTGTGCCGGAGGAATATTTAGTGGTTGCCACTTCTTTTTTGCTTTGGATAAGTAGGTGATGAGAAAAAAAGCAGGGTGAGCCAGCAGTGAGGAGCATGTAGATTTGAGGATTACTGGTAAACTGAAATGCTGTTAACATATTGCTTTTTAATGGTCCGTTGTATATTAGGTCGTGTCAAGTGGTAGAACAGGTACGGGTAGAGGAAGGATGACGGAGTTCTCGCTCCCTTTTCCCAGCAAGCAAATTGTTTTTCCTGCGTTCAAGGCTCTGTTAAAGAGTGGTGAGAAGTGCAAACAGTGCAGATTTCTAAGCCCTGTTTTTTGTTGTTTTGCTGGTAACAAGCATCACGTTCCCACACTCATGCACCAGGAGAGATCCTCACCTCGGTGATGTTTAGGCGTGGCCTTTTTGGAGAGCAAGGGAATACATGCAGTAACATCTTATTGTTCCTTCTGGGCATATAACCCTAAATTTGTTTTAGAGACTGAAAATAAGTGTGGCTGGAAGGGGCTATAAGGGAAAATTAGGAGAAGAGACTGTTTATTTGCCTTGGCACTTTTCTGTGAACACTCGACAGAGTTTGAGGTCAAGGTGGAGGATGTCCACTTGAAAGACATAAGCAAATCAATAATTAGGCTATGTCGTTAAGCATCGGAAAATATTTATTCTTTTTTGTTTGTTTGCTTTCTTTGTAGGAGTAACCCTAGTCTTTTCTTTGAGTCTCTGCCCAAACTGTAGGCTTTGCAAAGCCTGTTTATAGAAACATTTAGGCATCGAAGAAACTTTTGGGTGGGAAAGATGGTGGGATGGGAGCAAAGACAGTATGCTTAGAGGAGATCTATTCTTTTTTATAGGCTTTTGCAATAGATGACTTAAGTCACAGAACATCAAACAACAGATAACAGCTTGCCCCACCCATAGTGTTGTGAACATGGATTATTCACTTGCCATTTTATTCCAATGAACTGCATAAGCACTAAGTGTAGAGAAGGTTCTAATTCATCGTTTGAGCCCCATGAAACAGAGTACAAGCCAAATAAAATGGAGCCATAGAAAAATGAAGATTCCCTCTTTCCTGCCCCACCCCATCTTGTTCTCCCTCCATATTGTTGAGTGAAGCTAGATTTATGCTGGAAAGGGTCCTTATTACTGTTTGTAATTTTGTTAGTCATTTCAGAAGAGCTGGCAAAGGCATAGGATACGCAACTGGTACTTGCTGAGGAGAGTGGGTAAGCATAGTGTGGGAAATGTTTTCAGAGGTACTCTTACTGACCCAACCCAGACCACACCCCCTTTTTTGGCTCCATGCCAAACACAGTATCTCTGTGTAGGGAAGCCAGATGAACTGATGCCCATGCTTTGGCACATTGACTTTTTGGTTATAAAACCAAGGAGCCCTCATCTCTGCAGGTACATACCACCTGCTTCTCAGGGTAGAAATTCCAGTTGTGGGAGTTTTAGAAATTTCTTTTCTTCAAAAATTAATACATTAGTATGAAAAGAAATGGAAGAAAATTCCTCATTTCTCCATCTCACTCACAAAAGCTCTGGCTGTGTCTTTGTTTTCTTAGTGTGTTAATCGTTGTTTTCAGCAGGCTGTGATTAATGCACAGGGGGCATCTAAACCCCAGATTTCTACTTTTCAGGGAAAGCTTATGCAGTTAGGGACTTAGAACTGGAACAGACCTTAAGGACTGACAGTTCATCCCCTTCTTTTACAGAAGGGAGACTGGCCTGAGTGATACATGTGATGAGTGACAGAATCAGGACCAGAACTCGGTTCTCCTGACTCAGTGCACCTTTCCCAATCGTATCACTTAAGGAGGAAGCATTTTCCTACAAAATTAGGTGGTTTTTTTTTCTTTTTCCAATTTTAGATTATTTTTCATTTTATTTAGCAGTGGTAAAATCACTACAATTTCACTTTTCTTTCCTAAGAATATCTTAGGAATAGTAAAATCACTACAATTTCACTTTTCTTTCCTAAGAATATCTTCGACTAGGTTGGAAAGTCCCTAAAAAGAAAATTAAGTTTTATTTTTTTAGGGGAGTAGTGTGTTCTTTGTGGGTCATGTGATGAGATCTCAAATACCTGATTATTAGTTTTCCAATCTTGCCTTGCTGGGAATGTGGACCACTCTAATTCGTAAAGAAATCATTATTCAATTATGGCAAACAAATGCCACAATAACACTGAGAAGCTTCTTCCCATTTGGGTAGTTTTCTTTTTCTTTTTCTTTTTTACAAATATTTTATTATTTATGACACAGAAAGTGAGAGAGGGAACACAAACAGGAGAAGCTGGAGAGGGAGAAGCAGGTTCCCTGCTGAGCAGGGAGCCCGATATGGGGCTCAGTCTCAGGATGCTGGGATCATGACCTGAGCTGAAGGCAGACACTTAACGACTGAGCCACCCAGGTGCCCTGACTTTTTTTTTTTTTTTTTAAAGATTTGATTTTTAAAAACTCTCAGCATCCAACATGGGGCTCTAACTCACAATCCTGAGATCAAGAGTCACATGCTCCACCGACTGAGCCAGCCAGGCACCCCTATGTAGTTTTCTGAGTCATATTAATGTTCTTTCTTTATGCAAGCTCTATTCATGGTCACATATTTAAAATCATTTAAGAGATATTTCAGCTTAACTTTCTCTCTTTAGATTACTCCTAGACCTAAAAGAGATTTTCAAAAAATACTTGTTGATTAAATGATAGAATATACAGAACATTACAGTGCCTGCTTAGGAGTATATTAATATTTAAAAGGTAATGCAATGTTATGCTCTGCCATAATAGTATTAGAATATTCATCTGCTAATTACTCCATCAGATTTGGTCAGAGTGAGATTCATATATTTGTTTGAAATCAATATAAATATGAATAAATGTCACATGTAATTCATCCATGCTAATGCTATTTGTAAAAGCAACAAACACATCATTAGATTGGGTGTTGTTTAATTACGTTTTTTAGAAACCTTGACTACAATACAGAATACCTCTGATTATATCCTTAATGTGTAATAATCAGTTTCTACTGGTCTAGTGAGGGCATCTTTTCATTCTAGACATTAAACCATAGTGATATATTGGAAGAAATTAGTTCTGGTGGCTTTGAGTGGTTTCGACAAGAATAATTGGAGCACTGTTCCAAAGAGCCTCCACTCTGTAGCTCAGAAACAAATGGCTGCATGTGTGACATTTCTAAATGGTGACATCTTCAAGGAACCCTCTGGCTGATTTCTTATTTTAAGTTTCAGGTTATGTTGGGAAAAAAAGAAAACAGAAAAGTGAAGTTGGGCGTTAATATTTCTAATATGGAGAGACAAAGACTTCGATTAAAGATACCACTTATTTTAAACAGATCTAACTAAGAGGAAATGCAAAAACGATGGTCAGGGGAGCCTCAATACAGTGAATAGCTGCTGTCCTTGTAAATTCCACTCTTTAAGGTCTTGGATGCCTTTAACTGGTTCCATTTAGGCAGAAAGCACAAGCGAATATCTCTTGTTGTAAACAAAGCAATAGATTTAAGTTAATGCTAATGTGTTCACAGCCAGAGCCAAAAGCTTTTCAGGGTTATTATAACACACTGGGCTCTTAGCCCATCCATCTAAATGTCTAAAGTAGACTAAAGTTATGGATCAGCCCATTGTATACATCATCCCACATGAGAGCCAGATGCTACTGTTTACTGTGCTAGTAACTTTGCCAGCTTCAATGTGAAATCTGAGATTACTGTTTGGGGTCAATGGAAGTTATAGATTGATTTCTTTGATCATGAATTTAAGCTCCTACACTCCAGTCTGTTTTGATTAATGCTGATTTTTTAGAACAATCTCTTAAACTTAATTTACACCCAACTGTCTAAACTGTTTAGATGGAGGGCTTCCTCATGAAAACTGTGTTTATTTATTATCTTTTGGGTCTTTGGGTTTGTTGTAGGGCTTCAGCATATTTTTTGTCCTTTGTCTTGAGCATGGAAAAGAAGTCATGAAGTTCTGTTGCATAACACTGCACTTGAAAATACCACTACAACACAACTTTTAAGAAGATTTGGTAGAAAAATCGTTCTGTGTTAAATGACTTAGGAAAAGATTATCCATTGTCCTTGGTCAAAAAGAAAATTCCATCATTTAAGACTCAGTATTGGGTTTGGTAGACATTGTTAGATTTTTATTCCTTAATCTTAATCTTAATTTGATTTGTGCCTTTGTGTGAGATTAAGATGGTTTTTGAGGAAGTACCATAAGTAATAATAATAGCAACGGCCATATGCTGAGCACTTCCCATATGCTAGACACTTTACTAACATTTCATTTATTTATGGACATTTCACAGATGGTAAGGTGAACTTGCACTAACACGCATGACTTGTCAGCTCAGATTCCAACCAGGTCTTTCTAAGTCTAAAGCTCTATCTCTTATAACTTATGCTATGGTTTCAAGTATAGATTTCTTTTTTAAGATTTGGGTAAGGGAGAGTTGTCTTATAGCTGAAGAAAGAATGCCTTTATTTGGGTAAGATTTCATTGTGTTAGTAAATTGTGGTGTGATATGGTTAACAGGGCAGATGCTTAGGAGTAATAATTACCTGCTTGTTAGTTCTACCATAAGTATGTAGGAGACAGTCTCCACAGCAAGTTCCTAATGAAAATGTCATAATTTGACAAAAATTTGTGGTACAGGATCCTATTCTTAAAAGCATAGTTCTTTCAGCTTTATCCAAAACATGGTAGCTTTGTAGTCAATTTAACTTGCAGTGAAATGATTAAGGACTTCCTAAAGGTAATCAGTGTAACTTAATGCCCTAATAAAAATATTTCACAGAACAATATTACTAGAAGTCTGAAAAAGCACGTTATCATATTTATTATGTTTTTCTCCTTTTGCACATCAGTTCATATTCCCTAACTTGAGTAGTTAATTGCCTACTTACCTTAGACTTCTTTATACTCCTTGAGAGAAGGGCTGTTTTACCTTTGTTTTCCCAGAGCTAGGCACAGTGACTTGTAGGATGTTGTTTATTCACAAAATTGCCATCTACCACGAGGCCCACCTCTCTAAAGGTGTAAGTTTAGTGGTTGAAACTCAAAGTAGGATTTCTTTGATTTTTTAAGAGAACACATTGTTGAAAAACAGAGCAAAAAACAGGAAGCAAAATGTAAGTAATCCAAACTGAACTGCCTGTGTCTTGCTTTTTAGCAAAGCAGTTTCGCAAATCCTTTCAAGCTAGTCATTCAGAATAGCCATTGGGGTTTTTGTTTGTGACACTTAAAAGTATAACCTTGAATGTGGTATTCAAGTGCTAATGAAAAAATAGGCTCCAAAAGTTTCACATGATTAGATCTTTTCTCATCTTGATGTTGGAATATCAATGCTGCAATTCATTACTTTTCCTCACATCTTAATATCATTGGTTTTTTTTTTTTAAAGATTTTATTTATTTGACAGAGAGAAACACAACGAGAGAGGGGAACACAAGCAGGAGTAGTGGGAGAGGGAGAAGCAGGCTTCCTGCCCAGAAGGGAGCCCGATGCGGGGCTCGATCCCAGGACCCTGGGATCATGACCTGGGCTGAAGGCAGACACTTAACGACTGAGCCACCCAGGCGCCCCAATATCACTGGTTTTTAAAAAATTTATTTTTATTTAAAAATTTATTTATTTATTTATTTATTAAAAGATTTTGTTTATTTATTTGACAGAGAGAGACACAGCGAGAGAGGGAACACAAGCAGGAGTAGTGGGAGAGGGAGAAGCAGGCTTCCTGCCCAGCAGGGAGCCCGATGCGGGGCTCGATCCCAGGACCCTGAGATCATGACCTGAGCCGAAGGCAGAGGCTTTAACCCACTGAGCCACCCAGGCGCCCCTATTTTAAAAATTTTTAAAGATTTTATTTATTTATTTGAGAGAGAGGGAGAGAGAGAAAGAGAGAGAGTGCACAGAGGGAGAGGGAGAGGGAGAAGCAGACTCCCCTCCCCCCCCAGAAGGGACCACTCCCCTCATCCGAGGGCCTCAATCCCAGGACCCTGGGATCATGACCTGAGCCGAAGGCAGATGCTTAACTGACTGAGCCAGCCAGGCATCCCATTATTGGGTTTTATAATAATGGAAACATTAAATCATCCCTAATGAAGAATGAAGCTGTGTTGAAAGTAGATTTTGCACTATTTTATAGTCACACAATTATTTTGTTTTGCTCAGAAAGGACTATTGTTCCTTCACATTGTACATTTTATGCTTACTAAAACATTGTTGATATCCATATATAAAAACATATTCTTTCTAGTAGTAAAGTTACTTGTAGAATAATACTGCAGAATTTTAAACACCTCATTCTGATATTGTATGGTATTCAATTTCAGAATAAACTAAATTCTGTAAGAACATTTGGCTCAGATGTTACTAAAAATAATTGTTGCTCTAAAATCTCACACAGGGAATAACATTCCATGGTTTTCTATTTGTTATGCATTTTTGCTTTGTTTCCATTTGGGATTGAAAAGAAGATATATAGGGGTGCCTGGGTGGCTCAGAGGGTTAAAGCCTCTGCCTTCAGCTCAGGTCATGATCTCAGGGTCCTGGGATCGAGCCCCGCATCGGGCTCTCTGCTCAGTGGGGAGCCTACTTCTCCCCTACTTCTCTTCTTTTTTTTTTTATTAAGGATTTATTTATTTATTTGAGAGAGAGAGCGCACAAATGGAGGGAAGGACAAAGTGAAAGGGAGAGAGAGAATCCCAAGCAGACTCCTGCTGAGCATGGAGCCTGACGCTGAGATCATGAACTGAGCTGAAATCACCAGTCTGTCATTTAACTGACTAAGCTACCCAAGTGCTCCCAAAGTTATCTTCTTCTAGAAACAAATGTTTTATTGTGAAAAATTTAAAACATATATAAAATTAGATTGTATAATAAACACCCAGGTATCTATTACCCAGCCTCAATAGACATAAACATATTTTGACAATCTTACTGTATATTAGACAATATTAAGGGGTTTATCATTAATTTTTGCCTAGTAATTATATTGAAAAAGAATTTCTTTATTGATTAGAGATGCACGCTGATGTATTTATGAGTGAAATGATACGTTGTCTTGCCGCTTCCTGACGGCGCACGGGAGAAGAATGAGGCACAAACAAGTCAGCTGCAATAGAGATTGGGAGCAGGGGTCGGCAGTTGAGAAGACTGCCGCCCCGAACAACTCCTTAATCCCATATTTATTGGATACGAGATGATAATCAATAAAGATTATACATTGTTTGTAGGTAAACAAGAAGGAATGTGAGTCATAG
>JAPYYM010002786.1:0-11868 GCA_028534135.1 Potos flavus
TCTTTTCTAGTAAATCTGGTGAGAGACACAGGCTGATACTCAGCATGAAGGGGTGGGGGCAGAAACAGAATGGAGGAAGTGGCTCATGTCCTGGCCAGTTAAATAGCTCAGTTGGCTTTCTGACGGTAAGAACTCAAGTGAGGTCATTCTCAGTGCCCAGGAAATACGGTGAGAGAAAATGGTGTTTCACTGATGTTTCTTAACAATATAGATAAATAAGTGACATTGGGAGGGAAATCTTATAGATTTCTCTAACTCTTCTTTTGCAACCTCTCACAGAGAGCCACAAATCATGGGATTGGAGAATGCATGGACGTAAGTGAAGTTTTGCAAGGAACAATAGAAAAGGCAACGTCTGTATTACACTGCCAGATTTGCCAATATTGTTGCAATCTTCTTTATTTTTAAAATATTTTTAAGATTTATTTATTTAACATAGAGAGCTAGGGAGATTGAGAGGGAGAGAGAGAGCAGGGGTGGGGGTGGGGGGGGGAAGGCGCAGCGGGAGAAATTGTTCTGAAGCAGACTCTGAGCTCAGCCTGGAGACAGAGAAGTGGCTGATCTCACCATCCTGAGATTATGACCTGAGCCCAAGCTAATAGTCAGTTGCTTAGCCAACCGTGCCAGCCAGACACCTTTAGATCTTTAAATTGTCATCTCCTTATCAGTATATTTTATGAATGAGCTATGACCAAAATATTAATATATTTCCTTATGTAGTAATTACATATTCTTGGTTTAAATTAATTTTTAATTTAATTGTTTAAAATATAAATATATATATTTTATATAAATATGTATTTTTATATAAAATATAAAATATAAATTTAAATTTTTTTCAAAGCTCTAGAAATATAAATGCATGTCACTATGTACTTTAAGCAATTCAAAAGGGTATATAATAAGAATTTTCCTGACATTTGGATAAACAATGTAGACTAGAGGTGCCTGGCTGCATCAATCAGTAGAACTGAAACTCTTGATCTCAGGGTTGTAAGTTCCAGCCCCATGGTATTTTATGAGATTACTTAAAGTCTTTTAAAAAAAAATCATGGTATTTTTTTTATTTTTTATTGCTTATCTATTGATTTGTCTAAAACTCTATTAAAAAGATGGTAAAGACATCCCAAAGGGCAGGAAGCTACAAACACAAAGTGAAACAAGGAAAGAAGCTACTAGCAGACATTGATGTCAGCCAGTTTTAGAAAATGTGTTGTATATGGAGAAAGGCAAACTTGCAAACTTGAATGAAAGACTAGCTGAAGAAGAAAACCGGCCTAGTGTAGAACAAAGTAATTGTGTGCTGTGCCCTCTGGAAAGGGTCAGGGGAACGAAGCACCACATAATTTTTGATAATTGAGGGAGATGGTGTTGCCAACGTTGGTGTGTGCATGTGTGTGTGCCCATGTGTGCATGTGTGTGCATCTGTTGAGGTTAGTGAGGTGAAGAAAGTAAAATAAGTGGACTGAATGAGAAAATTTATAAGTCACAGAATAGCCATGCATCCACAGCCCTTTATAAGAAGCAATGATTACTTTCTTAACCCAGCAGGAAATTGGACGTTGGTCTTTGAGGAATTGAGAGGAGCACATAAGTAATTTCCCCCAAATCTGTGTATCACTAAGCTTTTTGATTTTTGATCACCAGTTCAACTTCCTTCCTTAAAGAAGTGCTTCAGTTCCTCCCTCTAACCCCTGGCAAACACCAATCTTACTGTCTCCATGCTTTTGCCTTTTCCAGAATGTCACATACTAGATATCAAAGAGAATGTAGCCTTTTCAGATTGGCTTCTTTCACTTAGAAATATCTATATAAGTTTCCTCCATGTCTAGGCATTGCTTGATAGCTCGTTTCTTTTTAGCACTGAGTAAGATTTTTTTTGTCTGATCTATAAAGAACTTTTCAAACTCAACACCCAAAAAACCAAAAAATACTGTCAAGAAATGGGCAGAAGAATGAACAGACATTTCTCCAAAGACATGCAAATAGCCAACAGACACATAAAAAAATGCTCAACATCACTCAGCATCAGGGAAATACAAATCAAAACCACAGTGAGACACCACCTCACACCAGTCCGAATGGCTAAAATTACCCAGTCAGGAAACGACAGATGTTGGCGAGGATGCAGAGAAAGGGGTACCCTCTTATGCTGTTGGTGGGAATGCAAGCTGTTGCAGCCTCCTGGAAACAGTATGGAGGTTCCTCAAAAAGTTAAAAATAGAGCTACCCTATGACCCAGCAATTGCATTACTACGAATTTATCCAAAAGATACAAGCAGTGATTCATAGGGGCAACTGCACCCCACTGTTTATAGCAGCAATGTCCACAATAACCAAACTATGGAAACAGTCCAGATGTCCATGGACAGGTGAATGGATAAAGAAGATGTGATATATATATATATATATACAATGGAATATTGCTAAGCCATAAAAAGAATGAAATCTTGCCAATTTGCAATGACGTGGATGGTACAAGAGGGTATTATGCTAAGTGAAATAAGTCAGTCAGAGAAAGACAAACACCATATGATTTCACTCATATGTGGAATTTAAGAAATAAAACAGATAAACGTAGTGAAAGGGAAGGGAAAATGAAGTAAGAGGAAAACAGAAAGAGAGGCAAACTCTAAGAGACTCTTAATTATAGGGAACAAACTGGGGGTTGCTGGAGGGGAGGTGGCAGGTGGAGGCGGAACTAGGTGATGGGCACTAAGGAAGTCACTTGAAATAATGAGCGCTGGGTATTATATGCAACTGATAAATCACTGAATTCTATCTCTGAGACTAATACTACAGTATATGTTAATTAAATTGAATTTATTTATTTATTAAGATTTTATTTATTTATTTGACAAGGAGAGATCACAAGTAGGCAGAGAAGCAGGCAGAGAGAGAGGGGGAAGCAGGCTCCCCGCTGAGCAGAGAGCCCGATGAAGGGTTCGATCTCAGGACCCTGAGATCATGCCCTGAGCCGAAGGCAGAGGCTTAACCCACTGAGCCACCCAGGTGCCCCTAAATTGAATTTAAATAAAAAATAAAAAATTAAAATATAACTTTGAAAAAAAAAGAAGACTCCTTTATCTGGATATACCATAGTTTATTTACCATTTTTTCTACTGAAGGACATCTTGGTTGCGTCCATGTTTTGGCAGTTATGAATAAAGCTGCTATAAATATTTGTGTGCAAGTTTTTGTGCAGGCAGAAGTTTTCCGCCCATTTTGGTAAACACCTAAGATTGTCATTGCTAGATCATATGGTAAGAGTCTGTTTCGTTGAGTAAGAAACCGCTAGTCTTGTGTTCCCGTGTGGCAGTACCATTGTGCATTTCTATCAGTCACATATGAGCCTTCCTGTTGCTGGACGTCCTTCCTGGTATTAAATAAAAAACAAACAGATCAGCCTTGAAAATTCCCTGGACAAAGATTACTTTCAAAATCAATTTAATCCTTCAAATAAAGCTTAATTTAATTTATTTTGCAAGGCTAACTTGACCTGCATCATTTTTTGCTGTGGCTTTGGAAATCATAAGTGAAACTTGATCTGTTTCCCAAGTTTGATATTAGGTACCCACTGAGCAATTTCTGATACTATTTACAACAATTCTGATATTATAACCAAACTGTCTGTGAAGAGTAGGCACTCCCGGTCTCCTCACTATACAAATTGCTTTCTAACTATATACCCCCAAGCCTCATTCCATGTTTTGGTTAGAGTGGCCCCACTTCATATGTCCCAGGGCCCTGGGATAATGACCCGAGCCGAAGGCAGAGGCTTTAACCCACTGAGCCACCCAGGTGCCCGAATAATATTATTTTTTTATAGATTTTATTTATTTACATATTTATTTGACAGAGAGAGAGAGAGAGATCACAACTAGGCAGAGAGGCAGGCAGAGAGAAGGGGAAGCAGGCTCCCTGCTGAGCAGAGAGCCCGATGCGGGGCTTGATCCCAGGACCCTGAGATCATGACCTGAGCCGAAGGCAGAGGCTTTAACCCACTGAGCCACCCAGGTGCTCTGGCATTTTCTATTTTTGATAATAGTCATCATCGTTTAATGTATAACATATGAATGATATAAAAGAATTCATTGTAAATATAGTGGCAAATACATTGAGATGGTCATCATTAAAAGGGACTAGAAATTACACATGTTTAAAGTATGTGCTTTTTTCTGCCATCTTTAGGTTGTGGTTAGTATCATTTTAAATACTGAAATATATAATGGGATAGCCCATTTTCACATATTTTCATGACTCTGTGAGGTGATATTTTATTGGGACTCTGATTTGTATTTTCCTGATGATCAGTGACATTGAGTATTTTCTCACATACCTGTTGGCCTTTTGAGTATCTTCTTTGAAGAAATGCCTATTCCAGTCCTTAGACCATTTTTAATTGGCTCATTGGTGTTTTTAAAACTGTTATTATAGGAGTTCCTTTTATAGTTTGGATATTAGCCACTTATCATACATATGTGCTTTGCAAATATTTTCTCCCACTCTGTAGGATGACTTTTGATGCTGCTGACTGTTTCCTTTGTTGTACTGACCTTTTTAGTTTGATGTAGTCCCCCTTATTAGTTTTTGCTTCTGTTCCCTTTGCTTTTGATGTCACATCATTGATTATTGCTAAAACCAATATTGTGGAACTTCTCCCCTATGTTTTCTTTTCAGAAAAATAACTTTTAGGGGTGCCTGGGTGACTCAGTGGGTTAAGCGTCCGACTCTTGGTCTGGGTTCAGGTCATGATCTCAGGGTTGTGAGACTGAGCCACGTGTCAGGCTCTGGACTGAGTGTGGAGCCTGTTTAATATTCTCTCCCTCCCCCAGTTTGCATGTACTCTCTTTTTTTAAACAAAACAAAAAAAATCTCTTAGTTTGTGACTTTTCCTATTGTTTTGCTATTTCTGCTGTAATTGTTGTTATTTCCTCCTTCTCTAGACTTGGAACTTACTTTATTCTTTTCCTAGTTCCTTGATCTGTAAATTAGGTTATTTAGTGGGGATCTTTTGTTAGGATATTAGATCTATATACATAATTCCTAGGGGAATATCTAAGACAAAGGAACACTTTAATTTAGGAAACAATGCACTAAAGCATGCATTTAAAAGATAGACTGTTAAAATGTTTAAGATATTTTTATCTGTGGGTATGACTCCAAGATTGCTTTTTGTGACACATTTCATTTAATAAGATACTAAAATTGTCCCTCTAGTAAATAAATGCGATGTTCATAAACAAGACAGTTGAAGTCTCCCTTGATTCAAATTTGCACTTGATTTCTTATGCAGAGAATACACAATTTTGATGACGGTTTCTCAACTTCTCTTAATGTGTTTTTAGAGGCATTAGCAATGCGTGCTTTCAATAGCTCTTGAAGCATTCCCAGTTGTGAAAGAATGGATATTTGGGGGACCACTGATGAATGTGTAGAGGCCGTTATTCACACTTGTTTTTTTTTTTTTTTAAAGATTTTATTTACTTATTTGACAGAAAGAGATGACAAGCAGGCAGAGAGGCAGGCAGAGGGAGAGGGGGAAGCAGGCTCCCCGCCGAGCAGAGAGCCCGATGCGGGGCTCGATCCTAGGACCCCGAGACCATGACCTGAGTCAAAAGCAGAGGCTTAACCCACTGAGCCACCCAGGCCCCCCCACACTTGTTTTTATCCTGTGCTCTATCAAGATGTGAAATTTGCTTAATTTTACTTTCATCCTTTTCTGCAAATCTCAATTTCTTCTTGATATTTCATCTCTCCCAGTTTTCTTCTCTTTTCTGTTCTCTTTTCTACTGGAATATTAAATGTTTTAATCTCTGTCTTTTCTTTCTTAGATCTTCCCTTTGCAGGAGTTACCTTAGTTTGCTAACTAGGTGTCCTCTCAGATAGCTTTGACTGATTCCATAAGACTGACATTACTTGGGATCTCTCTGGTGGGTGTGGTGGGTTTAGCAGGTGAGGAAGGGGCTTTAGTCTTTGCACACAGAGGCAGCAGGAAAATCCCCTTCTATCTACTCACCTTTCTTGGCTGTTTTCTTTCAACACTTTCACAGATCACCTGGTGCTCATCAGGACAAAGGCACTTCTTCATTTCCTCACCTATTTAACCAATCCCCAGCCCTCTCCCTTCTGGTAACCCTCAGTGTATTCTTTTAACTAAGAGTCTGTTTCTTCCTTTATCTCACTCTATCTTAGTTTTTCCCTTTTGCTTGTTTGGCTTGTTTCTTAAATTTCACAGGAGTGAAATCATATGGTACCGGTCTTCCTCCGACTGCCTTATTTCCCTCATCATTATACTCTTTAGCTCTGACCACATTATTGCAAATGGCAAAATTTCATTCTTTTATATGGCTGAATAATATTCCATTACCCTTTATATATTCTGAAATCTAATAAATTACCCCAATGAAACTAAAAGCTCAATGAATGTGGATTTCTTTTGAACTGCAGTAAAGAAATCAAATAAATAGCACAAGATGAGATTTACCAAATTATTTTCTGATATAATTTTCTTAAAAATCCCATTTTAAAAGTAGGATTAGGTTCATTTGTAATCCTCATTCAATCTAAGCCAGAATCTTCAATTCTGACAATCTGCATTTCCTTCATCAGGGAAGATTGGAATGAATGGGGCTGGTGATCTGTGTCTACTGAATTGCTTGGTCTGAAGGGGTCTTAGCTGACTCTTCAGTCCTCTAGGGGGCACTCTAGGCCTTACAAGAAACAAAGACTTCCTGATGGTCCAAGTTTGAACAATTAAAGAGAGAACCGAAATCATGTGAGCCAGTCCAATTATAAATAGGAAAGGTGGGGAGAGAATGGAGACCAGGTTTGTGTAAAATTCATCTAAGGTTTTCAGTTCTGCCATTGCCTATCAACTTTAAACATCTGCAGGCCATGTCTCTAGAAATCCATCATACAGATAATTCTTGCCGCACAGGTGACAGGATAGGGATATTTCTGGACATTGTGACCAAGGAAATGAGAAAGAAAACATTCTGTTACCTGGTATCAGTTGTTATGAATAAAAGCCCCTAAACCTACTGACATTGAAATTATTTCAGAACCCCAGATACCCTACCTTTTCATATATCTCTGCTGAGTGGAGGGATCAAGATGAAAAAAGAAAAAAAAAAAAAAGTAACAAAAATAGAAGGAAAGGGAGAGATCAATATTGACTTTGACCAGCAACATGTGGCCTGGCTAGCCTCAGCTGTGTGGGTGAATAGGGTGTCCACCAGTAGCACAGGAGAGGTGGAGAGGTGGAAATTAAATCAGAGGGGTCGTTATGCAGACATGTATTTTTCACCAACCAAATTCTCATTGGAATCGTTTTTTATGCAGATGTTGACTGTCTGTTTTGGTTCCTAGAACTCTCTTGACTTTAAGAAACTGTAGTTACTTCCGCAATACACAATGCATGCTATGGGATAGTTTTCCTTTGTCAGTATTTTTACATAGCTGAATTCTCACATAGTCAAAGTATGCAATTTGGGGAATGGAGTGTCTCTTTCCTATGATTCTCCAAGGTTCTATGTACCCTCCTTTGAGACACTGACTCTTCTAGAAGGATCATTCAGCTTTCCTCACATGCTAACCCACAAGTCTTACATAAAGTGTTTTCAGAAAAATCCCTTCTATCTTCCTTTATTGGAAATATGGCACCTACCTCTCTGCCTTGTTGGCAGGCACACTTTTGGAGACATTACTGTGCACGGTCCTGGGCCACTGTGGGTGGAGTCTCAAGTTCCGTGAATGACAGAGTTGAGGCGTGATTGGTGCTGGGTGGTTCTGCTGAAAGGGATTGAGGGTAAGACACAATTTCTCTGGACCCAGGACTCTACACTCTGCAGGCTGGGGTGTTAGTAATTCATGCACCAAAAAAGAAACATGAAGACACACCGGGGAACTCTGCTCGGGCTTCTATGGGTCCACGTTTGCTGTGAGTGAGGGCATTCCTCGTGGGTACTCGGGTGGAGTCCACAGCTCAGTTGGGCGGGTGGGGGAGCTGACAGAGGACTCCTAGAAGGTCCTACATCATCGGGATTGTTTCTTTGGATATTTTACACGTTTGAAAATGGCACTGGGGACTCCCCAGTCATATCATTTGTGTTTTTCCCTTCCCACGCAGGGGTGAGAGGGATGACGGTGGAGCAGAGCCCTTCAGCCCTGAGCCTCCAGGAGGGAGCTGGCTCTACTCTAAAGTGCAATTTTTCTAGCGCAGTGAGAAGTGTGCAGTGGTTCCTACAGAACCCCGGGGGCGGCCTCACCTCGCTGTTTTACATAGCTTCGGGGATGAAGCAGAGCGGAAGGTTAAACTGCACAGTGAATGCTAGGGAACGGTCCAGCACCCTGCACATCACGGCGTCCCGGCTGGAAGACTCAGCCACCTACCTGTGTGCGGCGGAGGCACAGTGCTCCCCGGTGATCTGCAGCCTGCCCCCAAACCGCAGCTGCACCTGCAGCCCCCGCCCTTCCCCGGGGCGGGCATTTGCTTCCACTGCAGCCTTTGCACATTTTCAGATTTACGTTATGGCATGTTTTTCCTCCTAAAATTAGACCCATCGAGGTTGTCATTTCACTTGCTTTTCTTGTCCTTTTTCTTCCAAAAAGCCCTTTGCAGGTAAAAAGCTCTACCATCGAACCTTTGGAGCAAGTGACAGAGATGCCCGTATCCAATACTCTGGGGAAACAGATGTCCTGGCAGCTAGCGTATAAATTATTTGTAAATAGCCAAATGGAAAGGGCTTGAAAAAATAGATGGTCATCAACAAATAGAAAGAGATGACTAAAATTTGTAGTTACCTGTATATGGTTCTACTATCAAAGGATAATAATGAGAACATGGGTAATGTTTTCTCCAGTCTGTATCCACCGTTTTCCTCTTGGAAATACAAATATAATAAAATAATTTTATTGAGGGTCAGGCACTCTACTTATCCAATTACATATATATTTTTTATTTTAGTAAGGCAATACCCTGTGAATAAGTACTTTTATTTTATGCAAGAATAAGTCAGGATTTTAGAGCGTAAGTGCTTCAGTGGAGCTCATATTATTCCAAAAGTTCTTAAATCTGAGGTGACATAAGAGCTTATCCTCTGAGCAGCTGATATAGAAGACTCTGTAGAATCACAATATCTAAATGATTTCTATTGATCAGTTTTTACATTGTGTTAACATATCACTGACAGAAGTATGCATTTAAGTCATTTCTAAACAGCACCTTGTGGGGAAGAGCTCATGGAAATTTTCATTCTGTTCCATGAAAATCCATTGCTCTTCCTTGCGTTTTGGACGAATCTATTACTTATGATTTTATAACATTATTCCCAGTCTGGGAAAGGGAGCAGACACCTTTCAGGATTACCCTAAAAGAACCCTTCTGTCTTGCAGCCAGAGACAAAGACTGCTGACGGCAAACCCAAAGTTGAAACTTGCGTGTAGAAAGATTCCAGCACAAATCGAACTCCAGCCTGCACTGGCTTTTATGTTGAGGAAAGGGCATCGATAGGAAGGCCTGTGCCCCTGAAAATTCAGATGGAGGTAGATGGGCAGACTCTCTGAAGCTGGGAGCAGAGCCAGCTTGCTGCGCATCGGACCCGTGCGGTTACACAGCCCCCCCCCCCTCCCCGGTCTCCCGAGGAACCCTGCCCTTGGCTTAATGTTGTGCCCTCACTGTCTAGAAATTAATACTAATTTTATCCTTGTACTTGTCTTGTGTAAGTGAGTCCCATAAGTGGAGGGATCAAGAGCCTGAGCGGAGAGACACGTGGGGCAGCGGGACACAGACAGGAGGAACACATTGGGGCTCAGGTTCCAGGTCACAGCAGGCTGTGTGTCTGTGCCTCCTTTGGACGAGCTGGGGCTTGGACATGTGGCAAAGGGTGCAGTAAATATTGTCAAGAAATTACTACAAATTGAGAGTGTATACTGGACATTTCAAGAAAGCAGTTTGGCAGTTTCTTACAGAACTAAACATACTCTTACCTTATGATCCAGCAGTGACCTTCCTGAGTATTTTCCCAAAGGGTTTTAAAAATTATGTCCACATGAACTTGTACACAGGTGTTTTATAGCAGTTTTAATCATAATTGCCAAACTTGGAAGTTAGCAGCATGACTTTCAATAAGTGAAGGAATAAATAAATGGTGGTACATCCAAAATGGAATATGATTTGCTGCTAAAAAGAAAGAAGCTATGAAGCAATGAAGAGATAGGGGAAACTTGTATGCATTTTACTAAGTGAATACAGCCAATCTGCAAAGACTATGTAGGGTATGATTCTGATCCTACGACTTTCTGGAAAAGGCAAATCTATGGAGGGAGTAAAAGATCGTGGTTGCCAAGGGTTGAGGGGAGCAGGAGGGATGAAGAGCACGGAGAATACTTAGTGTGGTGGGCCTAGTCTCTCTGATACTATAATGGTGGATATGTACTTACATTTGTTCAAACCTATAGAATGTACAACAGCAGGAGTGAACCCTAGATAAACTGTGGGCTTTGGATGATATGATCTGGCAGCACAGGCTCCTTCATTGTGAAAGATGACCTGGAGAAGTTGACAATGGGAGAGTCTATAGCTGTGTGGGGGCAGAAGGTATATTGGAAGCGTCAGTACATTGGCCTCGTTTTTCTTTGAACCTGGTTGAGATGGTTGAAAAGAAGAAAGTCTTTAAAACATTCAATTGAGAGACATGAAACTAATATGTATGAAGAGTTAAAGCATTTTAGATAAATGATTCCTCTAGAAACATTACCTAATGACAATTTTTCCTTGCTTTTTGAAAGATGTGCCCAAGTTTTCATTTTGAAATGATCTAAAAAATTGTGTAGATATCTGTGGCTGGAAATTTGGAAACTCCAAAGCAAAGTTTCAAGGAGAAAGCCAGGATCCAAAAAGAAATTAGGCTGTTTTAAAAAGTGCCTCCCGCTTTCTGTATTAGTAAGCTCATCTACCCCCTCTAGGCTGTCTCAACCGCCAAGATTCTTTCTTTTTTTCTGTAGGATATATAAATTATATGTAACAGATATATATAAGAAATACATCTCCAGAAGAATATCCTGCTTTCACATGGCTCAGCCATGGAGCTCGCCGGTCTCACTGCTTGTGAAGAACTTTCACTCAGTGAATAAATCCCATTTTATTACATTTTCATATGGATTTAACTCTCCTTGATACGTTATTGATCTTATAGAAGAAATGAAAATCCTGATAGGATTTCATCTCGAGGACCGTATCTCTGCTTCTGAAGAGCCCTCAGCTATTGGTTAAGATCAACCTCAGACCCACTAGGTCACATGTGGCTGTGCCAATAGTCTTGGGGTCCATGATGCAGGCAATTTCACCCACTCTGACACTTGTCCACAGTGCACACAACCAGTCATCTATAAATATTTGCTTTGTTATATAGTACAAAAGAAATTTAGAGCTGGAAGTGCCCTTAGAAATGCTTGAGTCCGACTTCATTTACCCATCAGAGATTGTAGCCAAGATATCAGTAAGAAACAATTAGGTAATGAATGAGTGAGGTGAGAAAGAAAGTGGGTTTCCTCACTTTCTCTTTGATATTAAACATTTTGACTGTTGGTACAGTCAACTCTCTGGGAATCGCAAGGTCATGAGCAAGACCAGAGGAGGAACAGAGTCTGAGAAAAGAGGCATTTGAAATATCAAATGATCTTCTCTCTCTTACTCTAATCTTTGGCTTCCATGTTCCTTTTACAAATAGTTTTTCTCCATAAAAGACAAATGAGGACAGTAGATTTGGCAGAAAGGGAAGGTTTTCTATTTTCTTTGGTTAAGAGACTGAATATTGATTCCTTCCTGATTTCTAACATGTACACCAGGGCCATCACTGAATAAAT
>JAPYYM010002787.1:0-11867 GCA_028534135.1 Potos flavus
CTCAATGTCCATAACCCAGCCGCCCTATCCCTACCCCGCCTACCCCCAGCCACCCTCAGTTTGTTTCGTGAGTTTAGGAGTCTCTTATGGTTTGTCTCCTTCCTGATCCCCTCTTGTTTCATTTCCCTCTCCCACCCCCCATGACCCCCTACCCTGCCTCTCAAATTCTTCATATCAGTTCTCTGTAATTTTTAAAGTTAATTCTTTAAGCACAGGCTGGCACATATCATAGGTGCTTGGTAAATATTGGTGAGGTTAAACTGAGGCCACAAGCAGAACCTAGAGGGATGTGGATGTTACTGTTCTATCCAAAGGCAAATTTCCTATTGAATAAAAGTTCCTTACAGCTTCTAAAAATATGAACAGTAGATTTTCCACAGTTGTAATGGTACCTGGGTGGATTAATTATCTTTTTGTTCCCATTAACTTGTGGCAAATATGCAAGGCCCATAGCATAGGGCCAGGAAAGGGATATTAGTCATGGTTTTGTTGCAGATCATGGGAAAGAAAATTGGGTTAATGAGAGGGCATGGGGATTGAGCACCATAGCCCATGGTGGAGCACACCAAATAAAGAGGATTAGATAATGAGTAATAGGATGAGGAGGAACAAAATGCATATTCTGAAAAATCAACGGGTAGCTGAGCAATTTCCAGTAAAGGAGACAGAAAGTAAATTCTCCAAGGAAGAAAGACTGTCTTCGTATTTTAGAACACGACTCACCTCTGACTGCTGCTTTGCTCAGCCATTAAAGGAATACCTGGAACTAAGGTTGAGCTGGCATTAAAACCCCTGACCGTGTCTGTAGAATCTACGTTCTCAAAGAATGAGCCTTAGAAGTCTCCATAGTCTGGCTCCAACCTCATATAAAAATTTCACACTCATTGTTCATGACACTCACTTTTCCAGCCTCTGCTTGGACATGTGCAGGGAAAGGAAACTCATTCTTATATTATAGGGTTTGTTAGTTAAAAATGCAGTTTCTGAAATTAGAAAGGCTTACCTGAATCCTGGATTTATAATTTATCAAGTGCTTTCCTTGAGAAAGTGACTTAACAGCTATAAACCTCAGTCTGAAAATGCTGAGTGTGGGAGAGGGGGATAGTATTTGCATCACAAGGTGGATATGAGGGTTAAATGAGGTAATGCAAGGAAAGGACTTATCAGATTACCTGGTTTGTATTCAGTCCTCTGTAAAAGTTTTTGATATTTTTTAATTCAATCCTACAATGGCTCAACATTATCTTTCCACTGAAATAGTACCCTTGAAGAAAGTATTTTACATCCTTATCTCTTTGGATTTTTTCAATAGTTCTGTGTAGGAATCATTGTTTTTCTTAGTCTTCTAATGAGAAGAACAAGACCCAAGCTCTGTGCTAGTGTCTCTGTGTGAATTCTCTTTGTTCTGCAAGCAAAAACTACAATTTTATCTTGGTGGAAAGTCTTGCTAGGCAGAACTGGTCTTGCACAAAAAAGTGCATGATCAACCTTTTCCTTGTCCCACCCTACCCCTAGGTGTCAAGTAATTACATGGTATTACTTAGCATTTTCACCTGCTAAAGGAAAGACTCCGACATTGACATCGACATCAGTCATCTGCACTTCAGAAGATGATTCCTTTCCTGCGGGTTTTATATTTTAAGTTTGATTCTGAGGGACATTAGGGCTTTTCTCACTAAAATGAATTCTGGTCGTCGGGGAGCAGGTACAAGGAGACTTCAGCATCATTAAATTTCACGACATGGAAGCAGCTAATATGTTCTATCTCCATAGACTGATGTTCCTTTTCTTAGGTATCTGGAAGCCATGGGAAAATTCTGGCCACTCAGTAGCTACAATTTTTTTAGGGAAGAAGCCTGAAATATTTAGACATCAATAGATTTTCATGGAAAGTAGAAACGTCATAGTCAAGTAGTATTAGCGCTGGAAGATCATCACTTTGTTTTAATCTTCTCATTCTCTCAGAAGGGATGGGATAGGAATTTAATCTGAGGTTCAGAGGTAAAATACACTGTGCTCAAATCACAAAGACTGAATGTAGAACGTTCACTAGGATCCAGAATTCCTAGCCCAGGAATCAGGGATTCCAGACCTGCAATTCAACATCACTGCTTAAAGACCCCCAACTTCTCTTGGGAATGATTTAAATTCCCTGAGCCTGTGAATAACGTGCCGGCCTCATCTTTTAAAACAACTTCCTAATACTTAGGTATCATTTTCTCCAGAGGTGGTCCTGTGTGTGCACACAAGGTGAATGATTTTGTTTTATAAAGAGCACTGAAAGAGAGTCCTTACCTCTGCTTAGCACCAAGAGGTTGCTTGAGCTGGATCCTGGCCAAGGATGTGTCATTTTCTGTGTTTGCATGTTTGGGTCACCCTGCCTTCTGCAAAAAAGCAGAAGACAGCAGAAATTGTGGCTGCATTTGGAGATTCCTTTCACATAATCAAAATAAGACTGGAGTCAACAACCTGAATTTAATTACTATCTTGACAGCTGGGAGGCAATTAATCCTTTGCTCACTTCTCCTTCCTCTGCCCCAGCTTCAAAGTGTCACCCCCCCTTCCCTCTCATACTAATTAGAAACATGCTGTAGGGTGAAAGGTGGCCAGTGGGAAGCTAGCACAGTGTCACCAAAGTCCCTTCGATAGCAGAGTTTATGTCTGGAGGAGGCTGATCTCCAACATGGGAGCATCTGCTTCTGGGGCAGGGAAGGAGAGCTGGGTGCGGAGCTGGCCCCAAGGTTTGAGGCTGTCTCTGCCCCGCCGCCCAGGATCTGAGCAAGTCGCTTGATATCTCTGTGTATGTCTCCACACCAGGACATCAAGAACTCCCAGCTTTTCTATTGCCCAGTGTGTAAGGAAGCATAAAATGAAAGCGAATGTGCATATAACAGTAACAGCCTCCTTCCAGTATATGAGATGGAGATTTGGTGTCTTTGGCAGCTTGGCTGCCACTAAAAAATGCCACAGACTGGGGAGCTTAAACGATAGACATTTATTTATCACAGTTCCAAAGGCTGGGAAGTCTAAGATCAAGGTGCCAGCTACTTTCTCTCTATGTCTACACATGGCCTTTTCTCTGGGTGTATATAGGGCAGGGAAGAGAGAGATTTCTCTCCCTTGTTAGAAGGCTATGAAACCTCTCTAATGGATTATAACCTCATTTAACCTTAATTACTTCCTAAAAGCTTTATTTCCAAATACAACCACACTGGGAGTTAAGGCTTCAATGTATGAATTTGGGGGAGGGGGACATAATTCAGTCTGTAATACCTGAAAAAGAGCTTCCTTTTAGTAAAGCCATGAACCAGACTTGAAGACCTGGGACCCAGAAATCTAGAGGATTCAGACTTTTTAAATAATGTATTTAAGTCTGGAGTTAAGTTTTATATGATGCTCTCTCGGCACATTGTCCCCTTCATTTCACAACATTTCCCTGGTAACAATGGCAGGCTCAGCTTCAGCCTCAGGCCCGGGTTCTTGAGGGCAGTGAAGAGAGAAGTTGCAATACCCAAGGTCAAGGGCAACAGGCCCGGTGTTATCTCCTTCATGGATCCCTCCAGGGTGGCACTGAGCACTCTGTTGTTTGTCCCAGGTGCCAGATTGCTAGATATTTGTTTTAATCATTAAAAAAAAAAAAAAAAGAAAATTGAACAGTTCTGGAATTGAGGGAGATTAATCACCCCAGGGGAGCTGTAGAGGTAAAGTGACTTTTCCAAGTCACTGGGTACTTACATCTCAAAATGGGGCTGTAACGAAAACTTTCTAAGTCCCAGTAGGAATTTTAGATTGGTAATTAAGTTCCTCCATAATTCCTTTCTCCTATTTAAAGATGATTATGGCCCCAAATCTCATTACGTTAACTGGATAACACATTCCAGATGTAAACTGCTTGTAGAAGCACAAAAATAATAATAATTCAGCTTAAATACATCCTTTTTTTTTTTCTCCAAGTACTTTCAATCCATCTGGGCTACATTTCTTACCCAAACCAGCATGCTGTTTTTTGTTTTTTGTGTTTGTTTTCTGGAAAACCATAGGGCCCAACCATGGACGAGAAGTCCTCTGCTTGTATCATTGTAGTTGAGACTTGTGCCAAATGCCAGATGTAGCAAGATGTGTGCAAGAGAAAAGAAAATGCATAAGAAATAAATCATCAGTACCCTTATAATTTGAGGTACAGATTATGCTGTCGTGTGTCTGTCTGGACCGTTGACTAACCATGTGGCCTTTGAAGAATCCCTTCCCCATTCTAGACTTCAGGTTCCTCTCTTTAAAATGTTCTCTTTAAAAAGTCAGAGTGGCAAAAAAAAAAAAGTCAGCGAGGCGAATGGGAGGTCTGTGGGCTGAGCACTCCTTTTCCACCTGCTTTGTTTGACCTGCTTTGTTTCGAAAAATTGGGAAATGATATATAAATTCTTGAGTTCTATCTTTGCTTGGAATATCTGCAGATCTGGCAAGAGAGGTCCACATTCTTTCATTAAAACACTTGGCCGTTTCTGAGCTGTGGCTGTGCTCTCAAGACAGAACATCCATTTCTCCTTGGTTGATCAAGGTCCTCGCCACTATGCCGGTTCACTTATGTGTGCTCTCTGCCTGGCCCACAGAAGAACGGCCCTTGCACTAGGTGATCCCCAAGCTCCTTTCAACTCTGATTCTGTGGTTTGGTGACTTCACCATTAAAGTTCCCATCCTAAAGGCCAAGAAGGAGTATGAGACTAACTGCACGTCTGTGGTGGCCCTGCTTCTGCTGTTCATTGTGACCTGGCAGTATTCACTTCTCTCATGTCTTCCATAGGGCATCAGTTTCTCAGGAGGCAGTGTTCAAAATGATCTGGACATAACATGCTTTGAATGATGCTCTTAGATTTGGGGCTACTGCTTGTTGCCCGAGGGCCATTTTAGGCAGATCTACTCAAAGTAGTAGTAATGTAGTACTAATTATTATCATTAATTATTAATAATGACAATTATGGTCTATAATAGTCCTAAGGCAGGATTTTTTAAGAACATTTATTGAATCCAATTATGAGTCTGTCACCTTAAGTACAGCTTCAGTCTCAGAATGGCAGGCAACTTCGAGTGCTCTTCCCTAATGACCTGGAGTAACATGCTCCCACGATGTGGGAGAGGAGTAGGAAGATGCGATCATTTGGAATGTGCCAAACCTTCCGAAAGAACACAAAAGTACATTGTGAAACAAAAGTCACGGTTCTGTTTGTTCTGCAAAAGTGTGAAAATCAGATTTTTCTTCTCTAAATAAAAAATGAAAAGCAGAAGTACAAGGAGCAGTAGTTTATGGAAAAACTCTCCATTGTCCCCTCTAAATGATGGCCAGTCCCCTCCCCGCACCTACCTCAAATACCCCTTCCAGTTGCTTGACTGGGCACTTGACATTTTCATCCTTATAATTTCACTACAATGCTACAACTTAATTTTGTGATCTCTATAACAACAGGGAGGTATGGAGATTCTGAAAGGTGGATAATGACCCTGGAACCCAAAGTCCGTGCTCTTGATCACAACCCTACTGTGCGACGACTGCAAATGCAAGTTTACTTTATGGTCTTTTGGAATCCTTCCAACAGAGACCGTCTGTTTTAGAATGGCAGAATTATGTAGTGGTAAGACGATGCCTTCTGCCTTCTTTTCTACATCTGGAGGGAGGACTTAATATGAACCTGGCACTTTGCATTCAATACTTAGGCCGTGGTCGTTATTAATGTATATATCCCCAGCACTCAAAAAATAATGGGCACTAGAAGAGCAAAGGTTATATCTATTTTCTTCATAGATATACCCAATAACCAGAAAAAAAATTCTTTGCTATTCATAGGCAATCAATCAGTATTTGTTGAAGAAATCTGTAATGAACCAGTAGAAGATTTAGTAACATGGAAGATTGTCCATGTCTAAAATGAGCCATGCACACTTTTGAGATTGTCACCTTGTGAAGTTTACTACTGCAAGTAACTACAGTTGCCACATGAACAGGGACAAAAGCGGCTTTATAAATCAGCATCATCAATCTTGCCCAATGGCTTGTTTGGACCCCATTTCTAAGGCTCCCTGAGCATTGCTCCTGTTGTGTACTCCCGCCGGCTTCTTGTGACCACAAGGGGGCAGTGCATGTTCACTCAAGCAGGAAGCTGAATTTGTTTTGAATACTGTCTGACAGTTTTTGTGGGCTTTTATTCCTTGGTGATGTCTTCATGGTGCTTGCAAACATGAGACAAGATTGCTTTCTAACTCCCGGCACTTCAAACAAATTGTGTTGTTGTTGTTTAATATTTAAATAGTGAGGGTGAGAAGCAGGTTCGGTACTTTCGTAGGGCTGACACAGACCTAACACCATGGGGGTAGGAAGGTGGTAAATGACATGTCTTACCAATGTTACAACTTTAGTTTTTACTGGGATGAAACCCATCTGTACAGGAGAAGCTGGCTCAGACTTTATTCCATGGCTAACACACCAGTGGCACCGAATTTGGGGAGTTATGATTTTTATTGTTTTTCAAATGCAAAACAGAAGGGTAGAATTGTAAGGCATAAAGGAACAGTAGTGTGTGTTGTCTTGGTCCTGTGGGAGCTCTTCTAGCAGCAGTTCGCAAAAAGCTTAGCCGTGGTTTCTGTGCTCTGCTATGACTTACCTCTAGCATTTGAGCCCTTGTTGGGAAAGGGTTTGGAATTTACATTCAGTCACCTTGGAATTATTTCCATTTTTTTAGGAAAAAAATTTTTTTTCACCAGTGTGACCAAGGTGTTTGGAGGAATTTACTCTCACAGGAAGGATTTTAAAGTGATGCTCAGTATTGAACTTGGGATGGGATCGTTAGGCCTGGTGGGCCAAGACTTTGCTTACAGGTGCTGGTGCTTATGACAAATTGCTGTCTTTGGCTGCTTGAGCCCAAAGAAATCTTTGTGTGTTTCTGAATTTTTCTTATTTTCCTATAAATATTTTTACTTTTGTTCCAGTCTTGTTCTAGTGTCCTGAACCAAAATATATGGGAGTCAGTTAGAGTTGACAGATTGTACAATTCCAGGGATACCATTCATATTGATTTCGATGTAAATGCCATCCCTTGAAGCACAGCTCCAACTGGAGGAAACTGGACTGTAGAGATGGTCCAAAGATGAGGCCCTGGTTCAGATGTTACCTTGTAAAACCTAGCCAAATGCATCTCAAACTGGGGCCCGGAAAATGTTCATTATAACAAGCTTTACTGATCATTCCGATGCAAGGGATCAATGAACCACTTTTTGGAAAATACTGTCTTTTCCAGAACATCCCTTTCAATAAGACAAGGGAATGAAAATAGGAGACTGAACAGAAGTACACTAGTAATTATGTAGTACTAATTCAGCCTCAGGTATTGAGCTGAGCATCTGTGGTCCTGTTAATTTAATTCGATTGAATTTTATCCAGTTTTTCTCTGTTCAACTTTAAGGAAAAGAACCAGAACCCCATTGACTAAAACATAACTCTTCCATAATCCAGTGGTCTCATAGCTCAAAATGCCTGTAATAACAGTCAGGTACCCAAACTGTAGTTGGCCATCTGGGGATGCTATCCCTCTCTAGAGAATATATACACATGCATGGAATTCAACTCCAGCTGACTTTTGGCTTATCTGACTATTGTCTGACTGTTTGGAATTTTCAAAGGAAGCCAGAAAAATATTTTTTTTTATGTGAAATTTCCTGGGTTTTAAAAAGTACTGGTTATAAGTTCAAATTCATAAAATGTACATTGTGGTACAGTCAAAATCTGTCCATGGGCCGGATCCAGATAATGGGTTGCTAGCTTGCACTCCTGGTCTAATCTTTGATAGCCATTGCTGGTTTTGAGATGAATGAGTCCTTCGATTATGTTAGATTAGTGGAAAGGATACAAACTATATTGGGACATGGTTTTAGCTTCAGTTCCCTAGAACATTATCTATGAGATCTTGAGTAGTTCACTTTATCTCTCTATCAATTTTTTTTCTCTGAAAGGAGAAATGGGATTAATAGTGTCCTAACAAGATTTTTGCAAAGGTAAAGTGAAATAATGTGTGTCAGCATTTTTCAAACTTAAGTAACTCACAACCTTCATAATTTTCACCACACCTAAGTAATAGCTCTACTGTTAATTACTTAATATTTTTTGGATTTACTTTTAAAAAATCTGAAGTATCTACATGGCTTTCAAAGCAATAATATCTGTTGAAAAATGAATTCAAGTCACATTCCCCCATCATATAATTAATTAAATATGAAACAATTTTGGTATTTTGGCTGTATACTGCTTTACACTTCCACCATCTTCATAAGACCAACACATTTGTAAAATTAATACAAATAGCAGATGAGTGAGTTTAATGGCTCAAGCAGTAATTCTACAATAAATATTGACCATTATTTTTAATGAGGTAAAAATAGATTATATATTTATGAAGTAGCTATTTAAATTATTAGCTCTTGGTTTTTATTTATTTTTTCATCCTCAACTTGGGGCTTGCAATTCCTCTTCTACCTTTAATAAAAAGCAATATAGGGTCTGTAAGATCCAATAACCTAGGAAGTATTTAATATTATGGCTTTCATTCAATATCGATTTGTACATTAATAAACATTTCAACTTTTCAGCATTTCATTTTAGTGTTAAGTCAATGAACAGCAATATTTTGAAATGGATTTTTATATTACACGGTTGGTGGGTCTTTAAGATTCCGAGGTTGAAGTTAAACAGTGAAGGGAAGTAGTTACTACATTTCGATTCCTAAGGCTTGCTCTGGTGATATTTATTCAACATATATGGGTTGAACATATATGGGTTGCTGGGTTCCAGCAGACGACAAAGCAAAGTGTTAGTCCTTATGTGAAGCTTTAGTCTGATAGGTGGAAACAGATAATTGAAAACAATATGTTTATTCTATCAGATGGTAATAAATGCTATGAAATAAAAAGCATGTTGGGAAGAAAAAATAAGGATTCGTTATTCTTTCAGAGGTGTTAATCTGGGAGGGACTCTTACTACATACAATACCAATAAGGGGTCAGTAAGCCATGATGTTACCTAGAAGAAGAGTGGTTCAGCAAAAGAGAGAGATGTAAAGGTCTTGAGGAGGATTCTTGGTATGTTTGTGGAAAAGCAAAGAACCCAGGATACCTGGAAAAGATTGAGCAAGAAGAGGGTTTATGTAATGGGGTCTGATCAAATAGGCTTAAAAAAAAAAAAAAAAAAAAAGAGCAAATGGAAAGCCTTTGGGGGATCTGAGCAGAGGAGCGACACGATCTGATATAATTTTGAAACATCTGTCCAGCTATTGTGCGGAAAAGAGACTATAGGGGGTAAGAGTGGAAAAGGGGAGACCAATTCAGACCATTGTTATAGTCCAGTGAGAGATTATAGTGGCTTGGACTGAAGTGAGAGCATTGGAGGTTAAAAAAAGAAAAAAAAAGTGATCAGATTCTAGACACATTTTTTTTTAAAGATTTTTATTTATTTATTTGACAGGGAGATCACAAGTAGACAGAGAGGCAGGCAGAGAGAGAGGAGGAAGCAGGCTCCCCACCGAGCAGAGAGCCTGACACGGGGCTCGATCCCAGGACCCCAAGATCATGACCTGAACCAAAGGCAGAGGCTCAACCCACTGAGCCACCCAGGTGCCCCTAGACACACTTTTAAAGTAGAGCTGATGGTACTTTCTGGTGAAATGAATGTAGGATAGGAGAAAATAAAGGGTCAAGAATTTCAGGAAGGGGAAGAGCATCAGGAGTAATACTAATTTACTGAAAATTTTCTTCTTTGCTAAGTGTTTCATACTTCTATATGAGGGACTTCTTCCATCAGGCATCCTGATATAATTTACTTTCCTAGGTGTCAAAGACCACTTAAAATTCAAAACCTCTTATGGAAATACATATGATTTTGGACAGTAACTGATCACTTTTGTTGCACTGAGAAAATAATCAAGTAAAGAGCTCAAAATAAGCAGAGTATAATACTTGCTTTTGACCATTGTTCTCTACTTGGTCTTTAGCTGTGATGATCTACAACCTGTGCCCACAGGGAGAGACATTTCCCGAAAAGGTTGAATATCCAGTAGAATAATTCAACTCAAATTGAGTTATTTCCCTCTTTCTCACAGACTTTTTACTCCCACAGCCCTGATCCACTATTTTTTTGGCACAATTCCTGGACATCAGTTAGGACTCCGTGCTCTTTCTCTTAATTTAAATACTATGTACTTTCACACTTTAGATATTATTAACAAGCTTACTAATATGTTCCCATTAACCTTAAGTTGGTTGTATTACCCCCTTTCACAACAGAGAAAACTGAAGTTTAGAGACCTTAACTGAATTAAATTGAGCTCACAAATCTCAAAACTGATGATGCTGAGATTTGAAGGTGGTAGTGCCTAACTCCTACTGCTAGCTCTTAAAAGCTTCACTTTCCTACTTTTGCTGTATCACATTAGCAATAATCACTTTCTTACCATTTTACCGTTTCCATTAAGATGTTATCTCAAAAAGTAGTGTTTGATATTTCCGGAGTGGGAGAACTGCCTCCACTATTCAGCCTTCCTTGAATGCCTCAGCATTTCTAGGAGTCTTAATTTTTACGAAGTCCTAATAGTCAACTATTATCACTGACCTGCCTAAAATATCTCTTCCTTTGTGAAGGCTTCCATGACTATCCCATCAGAATTTCTCTCTCCTTCCTTTTTCCTCTTACAGTACTTAACCATTTCTGTGATAGTACTGATGGGGGTCTGTCTCTGATAGTAGTAGCATGGTAGTAGTATAGTACTGTAGCATTGTAGTTTGTTGTGAGTGTTTTCTTTCCTATTAGATGTGAGCTGCTTGAGGCTGGGACCATCTTTTTCTATTCTTCAGAGCCCAGCCGTAGTACTTAATATATGTCTTTGAACATAAGAATATGGTCTGTTTCTAGGGGCGCCTGGGTGGCTCAGTGGGTTAAAGCCTCTGCCTTCGGCTCAGGTCATGATCTCAGGGTCCTGGGATCGAGCCCCGCATCGTGCTCTCTACTCAGCAGGGAGCCTGCTTCCTCCTCTCTCTCCGCCTGCCTCTCTGCCTACTTGTGATCTCTGTCAAATAAATAAATAAAATCTTAAAAAAAAAAAAAAGAAAAAGAATATGGTCTGTTTCTTATATGTGCTTCCCAGTGCCTAGAATGTCTGAATACAAAGTGGGCATTAAATATATCTTGAATGAACAAAGGGAAAAAAAGAGAGTTACTATTTTCCACATTTCCTTCTAAAAAAATAGATGGTCAGCTCCTCTGGCCTTTACAGCCTCATGAATTTCCCTTCATACAGAAGGTTTATTTTTTTGTCAAATGCGTTTCTCTAGGATGCACACAAGGCTTGCTGAGGTTCAGCTTTCTCTTTCATGCAGTAAAGGCCAAGACAGCAGGGAGACTTGCTACCCACCCCCAGCCTACTCCAAACTTCATGCAATTTTTATTTGCCTTCTTTTGGCCAGCCAACTCAGTCTTGAGCTTACGTAAAAATTCAACCCTCTGGCATTTGATGAATAAAATAACTCCTTGGCCAGGATCTACTTTTGGCAGAGGGAGGACTCAAAAGATATCCAGCTGTCCCTGTACTCAGATTTCCTCGGTGGGAAACCATTCCATTTCAGTGCCCATCAGTAATTAGCCCTGCGCCATTTGCTTACCTGGTGGGTCTTTGCAATGGGAGGCAGTGAAGTAGGACAATGAGAATACAGCTTAGCAATCAGGAGATTTGGTCTCATATTTATGAACTTTGCAACCTCTCAGAATAGATCTACCTCTGCAAAATGGGAATAATAACTTCAATAATTAACCCCTAGCTTGTTTCCGGAATCAAATAAAA
>JAPYYM010002788.1:0-11867 GCA_028534135.1 Potos flavus
TGTGTTTCAGGATGTTTCGCGGCATCCCTGGCCCCTCTGCCCACTTGATGCCGGTAGCACCCTTGGACCCCCAGCCCCCAGCCCCCACCCCGTCGTGACAACAACAAAAATGTCTCCAGTTACTGCCGAATGTCTCCTGAGGGGTGAAATCACCCCAGGGGGAGTTCTGCCTTCATGCCTCTGTTTCAGCTGGACTTAGTGATCTGCATTATTCTCCCCTAGACTGAAAATCCATGCCTCTTTATCACCCAGTCTCTAGTCGTGGTTTTCCAAAGAAAAACGAAAGTAGGGTGCTTTAGTTGTGATTGTGTTGAACAAGAGGTCAATTTCCATTATGGTAGTGATTAGTCAGCGTTCTCCGGAAAAACAGAACCAATAGGGTGTGTGTGTGTGTGTGTGTGTGTGTGTGTGTGTGAATATATATATATATATATATATATATATATATATATATATGTTAAGGAATTTATGGAGGCACAAACCCAAAATCTGTAGGGCAAACCAGCAGGCTGCAGACCCAGACCCAGAGAAGATTTGGCCAAGTCCAAATGCTGTCTGCTGCAGAGTTCCTTCTTGCTCAAAGGAGGTCAGTCTTTTTCCTCTGAAAGCCTTCAACTGATTAGATGAGGCCCACCGGCATTGTGGAGGTCAATCTGCTTTACTCAAGGTCTACTGATTTAAATGTTAATCTCAAATAAATAAATAAATAAATAAATAAACAAACAAACAAACAAATAAATGTTAATCTCATCCAGAAAACACCTTCACAGAAACATCCGGGACAATGCTTGACCACATATCTGGGCACTGTGGCCCTGCTAAGTTGGTGCATAAAATTAATCATCACAGGTGGCAAGGACGAACTAATTTATGGCAAAGAAAGGGAGGATGCGCTTGAACTCATCTGGAAAATGGGGCCAGACTTCCAGACTTCCATGATCACTGTCTGAAATGTCAGTGTTATAGAGGCCACACTGGGGCCATCAGTGGTTCTCAACCCTGGCCATTACAATCACCTAGGGAGCCTTGAAAGGAGAGCAAGGTCAGAGTCACCCTCGAAGAGCCAGACCCAGTTAGTCTGTGGTGGGGCTCAGGTATGGATGCATTGCTAGCAATCCTCAGATGTTCCCAATGTGTGGCCAAGGTTGAGAGCTCTTGGGCAGGATATCTGATGCTCTCCCCTGGATGGACCAACAGAGATGAGCACAGGCTTTGCAGAGAGGTGGGCTGGGCTTGAGTCCCACTTCCCTCCAAGTGAGTTATGTGATGTTGGGACAACCATTATACCTCCCTGAGGCTGTTCGTCAATTAAGAGATGCTTGGAGAGCCCCTAGCACAGTCCCTGGGAGGCAGGAAACATGACATACATCATACGTCAATTTATGCCTGCTCCCACCACTCAGCGTGGTATTAAAAACCTGGGTATCTCTTTGTCATTTTTCTTTAAGTTCCTCTTAAAATATAGTAACAATTATGCTTTATCTAACATTGTTGAGCTTTGAGACAGACACTGTGCTAAAAGTAGGTATTATCTTATCCTCACAATTACCCAAAAAGGAAGAGTCTGCAATGGACCCAGGCTACAAGAGAGGAAACTGAGGCACAGAGAGGTTAAGTGACTTGCCCAAGAACATTGCTGACAGTCTTGGATTTATCTGACTCTGAAGGTTAATTAACGTTTTTTAAGAACTTTACTTCCGGGAGACATAAATCAGGATTATAGCCATTGAAAAAGAGGAGGCAAAACATGCCGGAGTTCCCAGACGTCCCCATCATGTGTCTAGAGAACCTATGAAAACAAAAATTAAAATTAGTGTGAGAGCAGAGTTGTTAGTTACTTAACAAAGACTTTTATTAAAAAAACAAAGTCATTTAACAAAAATTTTGGTTCATATCCAAAATCCAGTCATGTTCCTAGTGAACAGGAACAGGAAGCAGAAATCATACTTCAAAACAAAGATCCCATTCAGAACAGCAACAAAAAATATGAAATATCTGGGAAAAAGCTTAGCAAGAGAGGTGACGTAGGTTAATGAATACAACCACCAAACTTTATCGAGGGATATCAGAGAAGATTCAACCTTTGCAGATGGTCTATGCACATGGTAGATATTGCAAACATGTTGATTCTTTTCAAATTAGTTTTAGGTTAAAACAATTTCCTTTTTTCAAGTAAAAATTAGGCACCGAAATAATTTTGAAACAATTTGAAAATTTCCAAGCGCAATGCGGAGTGCCTTCTGAGTTCATAGCAACTTCTAGTACCTCGGAAGAAAAGAGTCAGATCTCCTGAGCACTTGAGTCACTTCTAGACTTCATTTCAGATTTGGTCACCTATGGCCGTGACTCTTTCTGCTTGGCTGTTCCTGGACACACTCAGATCCACACTAGTCTATTAAAAGAAAAATGCTTTACAGTTTGAGAAATCTTAAATTGTGAAACATATCACAGGTTTAGAAATATTACACACACACACACACACATACGGTTTAACAAATAACTAAATGAATACCCATGTAACCATCTAGGGTGGATAGACTCTTAAGGTGGCCCCGTGATCTGGCTTTTTTTTCTTTTTTAAGGTTTTATTTATTTATTTGACAGAAAGAGACACAGCAGGAGAAGCAGGCTTCCTGCCGAGCGGGGAGTCCCATGCGGGGCTCGCTCCCAGGACTCTGGGATCATGACCTGAGCCAAAGGCAGATGCTTAACGACTGAGCCACCCAGGTGCCCTATGACCTGGTTTTCATGTGCGTGTGTGATCCCTTCCCTTGAGTGTAGGTAGAACCCATGATCTGCTTCTGGACATAGAGAATATAACGAAAGTGAGGGAGTGTATGTGATGGCATGGGTGTGATTATGTTACGTAAGACGGTAACATCCATCACGGGCTGTGTTGGCCGCACGGCTGAGAACCGGGCACAGCCTTCAGTTCACAGCCAGCAAGACACTGAGGCCCTCAGCCCAGCAGCTTGCAGGCAACTGAGTGCTGTCAATAATCACGTGAGCTGGGGAGTAGATCCTTCTCTAGTAGAGCCTTAGATGAGACCACAGCACCAACCAACACCTTGCTTATAGCCCAGAAGAGAGCACAGCTAAGCTGTGCCCAAACTCCAGACCTCCTTAAACCATTTGATCATTCCTCTGCTCTTCTTTGTAGATTTACCATCTATCACTAAATAGGGTATGTTTGGCAAGCACGCGCCCAAAGACATGGTCGACGAGGTAATTTTTAACTCGACAAGGTAACTTTGACACTGATCATGAAGAATACATAGAAAGATAGAAAGGGATGACAAAATATCTTGAAAAAGAAAAATAATAAAATAGATCCTTTTATTAGATATTAGAAGATATCGTAAAGGCCATGTGAAGAACCGATCGTCGTGCTGCAAGATCGGATTGTGGGATAGGAAATATACCCGCATATGTCCCTGCACCTGCACGTTCTTTCACACACGTATATACCAGTCTAACCACCGTTCAGATCTGGATGAAGAACAGTTCCAACATTCCAAATGCCCTCTCCCAATCCACAGCCCCTCCCCTCACCCCGGGCGGCCACTATTCTGTCAACACTGGTTCGCTTAGTCTGTTCTCAAATTCCATATAAAGGGAACCATTTTGTAGTCCCTCTTTCGTGTCTAATTTCTCCTGCTCCACAGCACGTGGACAAGACGAATGCCGTGCTGTCGTCTGGAAGGGAAATCGGTTCACTATGATTGCTGGATATGGACCAATGACCTCGTGCTCCCCATTCCTCTGTTAACGTGCATCCAGACAACTCAGCTCGAGGCTCGTCAACTCGCCCTGCTCAAATGTTCTTATCCCTGTCTTGCATTCTCTTGCACATACTTGGGTGTGGGACTGATGGGCTGCTGAGTAGGGACTCGTCTAATTCCAGTAGACACTGCCCCACAGTGGAAATCCATATTTTTAGGAGTTTTGAGGCAGGTGGTCTTGGACCACACGTCGAGAAACCCTACTTAGCTAAAAGCCCCATTATATGAGCAAACACATTCCCTTGAATGTGTTCTTGGGGTACAAGTGGGGATCAGCTGGCTTCCAGTGAGATACCAGCTAAGTGATTTGGGGAAGGGGAGGGGGGATGAGAAATTAAATTTATACGATCTCTTAGCACTTCTTTGGAACAAATCTTTGCAATGCACTACTTTTGCCCAACAGAAAGAAGCTGTGAATAGGGAAGCTTTGATGAGGGTAGGAAGGTGAGAAGCCAGGTCACTGTGCCCCCGTCAACCTCACCCCAACCACGAGCTAGAGTAATGTCCAATTATTGGCTGGAAAAGAGGGACCTGCTTGGGACGTTGGGTTGTCTACATGGGGAGCGACTGTCCCTTCCACTCACCTGAAACTAATTGCAAAGCCATTTCCCCCATGCTCTTAACCCCGGAGGAGGCTTGCAGGGAGCGAGAGAGAGGGCATTCCTCCTGCGGCGCCCGGCAGGTCTGATAGCAAAGGACAGTTAAAGAAAAACCATCCCTTTCAGCCGACTCTGGCCATTTCGCCATAGGCCCAGCCAATTCCGCTGAGGTCAGAAGGCCAGGAAACTGGGCTTTGTGCTGGCAAGCCAGCAGAGGTGAGGGAAGGTGGGGCTGCCTGTCGCGTGGGCCTCCGGGAACCTCTTATCCTTCCAGACTGCAGTGATCTCAGCGGGCTGGCTCAGCCTTGGCCCAGCCACGATCTCGAGCTGCTCTCTGCTGTTCTCAGCTGAGCACTGCAACCAGGGGCCTCAGGAACCAGACACAACAGCAGGGGCCCTGAAATGGGAGAAGGGCTTCCACTTGGAGGCAGGCAGGGGGAGGGAGAGGGGCGTGTAAAAGGAGCCAGGCTCCGCGCAGGGAAGGTGGGTTCTAACCCCCCCCACCCCCCACCCCCCGACCTGGCTGGGCCCCACGTCCCTCCCTGGGGCCCCACAGCTCCCTGAGTGTCCTCTACCAAAACACTATTTGTTCACACTCTCCCCACTTCTCTAGAAACCCGCTGAAACGAGACGAACAGTGTCCATCTTACCGCAAAGCTCAGGAGATCCCCAACGCGGAATGCGTTGCCTGGTACCTATTAGGCGATCATTGAGTATCTCATGGAACACACGAGTGAGTTAATAATTGAGAGGACTTGGAATGAACGAATGAAGAAGTCAAATATCTCATTCATGTGCTCTTTCGGGAATCAAGCTACTGGGATCATGGAGTTATAAAGCTCTTCTTCCCCCCCAAAATTCCCCAGCTCTTTCAAAATAAAAAGGGGTGCTCTTGCCCGAACTGGCAACGACTGGGGGTATTTGGGGTCATCACAACTGAAGCAGGGGGTCGTACTAGCAAACTAGTGTGTAGAGGCCAGGGACAGCAGCACGCCTCCCGAGGTGGACAGGAGGGTCCAGCACGACACAGATGTGTCCCTTGCAAACTGTGCATAGTGTTGGGGCCTGGGAGAGCTGGATGTGGGCACCCGGTCTGCTGGGGGGCCGGTGTTGACATTGCTTTGCTGCAAAATGGCATCAGCAAAAGCTGCTTGGGACAAACTTGCTCCGGTTGAAAGCAAGACTGAAAAATTGACCCAGATAAGAACGCCTCAGAGAAGATTTCACAAGTTATATCAGCAGAAGCCAAAGCATTGGTACATCTGTGTGTCCGGAAGGGAACAGGTGGTGTTTCTGTAGGACGTGGGTGCCAATAAACCCAGAAACGTGTTTGCATCTTGTAGCTAAGACAGCGATACAGGCGGCTCTCCTCCCAGACCAGGGATTGGGGTGCGTGACCATTTAGTTCGGCCGGACCTGGAGTGTTGGCTTCATTCCGATGCGTGGGATTTTGCACCCTTCAGATGTTATCAGTGTTTGTCCCATACCCAGTGAGCTGGATGCTAGAATGGAAAGGAAAGAAGGTGGGAAGAAGGGAGGGAGGGAAGAAAGGAAGAGAGGAAGGAGGAAGAGAGGGAGGGAGGGAGGGAGGAAGGTGGGAGAAGGAAGGGAGGGGAGAAAGGAAGAGTGAATTAAAGAAGGCGTAATTGTCAAAAGTATGAGTTATTTGGAGCGCATTGCTTCACCTGCCTTCCTGTAGCACGAAGGACATCGGGATAAGCAAAAAGTCAGAAGACAAGCCCGCTTGGCGATTCTCCTGGAGCAGTCAGAAGTGTGACTTTTCCCCACTCCCTACCTCTTAAAAAATAACGTGTCTCAGACTTCTCATCCTTCAGATGCGGGCGAGTCTAATTTATATATTTTTTTACATCGTAGGAAAGCAGCTGGTGAGTATAATTCGGGTGTCGGTAGGACGGTGTCGGTCTCCACCTGTGGACGGCATGTCGCCCTCCATGTGGCCACACCCACGGTCCCAGCCAACACGTCTCACAGTCTTTTCGGGGGGAGGAAAGGGGGATACACGGCGTGATCTTCTGTGAAGGTTGTATTCGTTCACGCTAACTTCTTTGTGATACAAGAATACCCATCCTGGATTAAGTTTGTCACCGTAGTTCCCTGCAAGTCACCCCAAATCTGGCTTCCCTGCCCCTCGCCATGCCCACGTTACACCCGGACACTCGGCGTGGACACTTAGCTTGTCCCAGATCCCTCGGGAGGTGAGAAGCAGATCCGGGACCGAGGGCTCTTCTAATCGGCGTCTGATGTGGCAGATGGGTCCTGGAAATGCACAACTATTTATATTTCTGCTGGCTTCAAGCGGAATGTGTCCAACGGCGGCCTCCTTGGCTCGGCCAAGCCTCCAGGCAGGTCCCGAGGCCTCCTCCCTTTGCTCACTGTGGCCCCCGGACGTCTGTTCCGTGTCCTCGGGCAGCAGCAGGGGGACCTGCCCTCTGAGGCCGGCCTGGTAGCCAGCTCCATCCCTCTGTGTCCTAAGTTCCTATAAGTCAACTGGCCTCCAGTTCTATTCCCCACACTTGAAAAAGGCAGAGAGTGCTGACTCACCCACCAGGCTGTGAAGATCTTCTGCTCTGTGATAGGAAGGACTGAGTGGCTCCCCTCTCCCCCAGCAACGTGATTGTCATCTATCTGCGAGGTGCTAGTCTGATGGGCAAGATGGCTCTCGTCTTTTTTTTTTTTTTTTAAATTAGGGCGTGGAAGGTACCAGATCAGATACACAATTACAAAATGCTGCAGAATCCAAAATAAAAGACCTAAGGTCACTGGAGCTAGGCTGGCTCAGGCAAGAAGAAGTTTTTTCATCTGCCCCCCCTTCTTGACATGGGATTTCTAAAGCCTTGGGACCTGTTGGGGTCAATTGTTTCCAAGGTTCTTTTTTCCTTTTAAAAGTAGTCAGTGAATCTTGGAACACTGAAAAAATAATAAATAAATAAATAAAACCACAATGAGGGGCAAAAAAAATAAATAAAAGTAGTCAGTTATGGGCTAAGAGTTAATTGCACTAGCACTATTAATTTATATCAATATTTATTAATAATTAACAAAAGTATTGATTTTAATTATTAAAATGATCAATTAAGAAATGGAAGAATCAATGGCAAATTAATAAATTGTGAGTCCCCTAGCAAGAACGCCTTTGTGGTGACATGGTCTTTACCTCATCAGGTAAGAGTGGGATGGACACTCGGCCCCGAACTTCCACCACAAGTGGAAAGCACAGACCCACATACCTGTCTCCTTTGCTGCTCCAAACTTTACGTTATGCCCCTTCGCTTTTACGAAAGACCTACATTAGTACCCATTTTCACGAACTGAAAGAAATCCAAAGAGGATTTTCACTCTTAGGAAAAATGTGAAAAGCAAAGGTGGCGGCCAGTGGGGTTTGCCGGGACAGGAGCCTGAACAGAGGCAGCGCGCACCTGGCCGGCGAGTGGCGCCCCCAGCGCCTCCCGCGGGAACTACACGCGGCCTCCCCGCGCGGGGCCGCCGGCTCCGAACTGCGAGAGGGCATCCCGGCTTCGCCTCCACCTGTTGCGGGCATCCGTTCGCAAGGTGTGTCCTACGTCTCAGAAAAGCCTAAGAGAGGTTTTGTTTGGGGGTCTGGGAGTGCTGCGCAATGTCCCCGAGGGGTTAATGGTAACTGCTTCTTTGCTCAGGAAAGTTTCTCGGGCGCACTACACTTTCGCATAGTGGGGAAAGCTGCACGTCGGTGATCCCTCCTCCTCTCCCGAGATTTTCAGGGCCCTGCACCCCTCACAATCCCCACTTACAGTAAACCCGGGAATCAACTTCCCTTCTCAGTTTCTGTTTCCTAGTAGCTGCTGACCACTGATTTTAGACAGGATTATGATAGCCAGCGCTAAGTCAGAAAACAGCATTGTCCCAGAAATCTAGGACTTAATGCAAGAATAGGGGAAAACAAGATTTTTGTATTAAAGAATGTGAAGTTTGTACTTGTTTATCTCCATAGAGTGGACAGATGAATGAATTCAAGCAAGGACATCGGATGACATTAAATACTCCTGGATATTTAGGAATGTCACAACCTGATGCCTGTTTGGAATTCTGAAAGCCTCCTCCCCAGCTTCTAGAGACCGCTTATTCCAGGAAGCCTGCCCTGATTTCCTTCCCGAGATGTTCCTCTTGGGGCACAGGTCACAATTTGTTATACATCATCATCAGATGCAAACTTATTTTGTGTCCTGCATTCACAGTGATAACTACCGTATGTTACTTAGTTTCAGCAAACTTCCTTCTACATCTACAATGTCACATTTGCCGCATTTACTGTGGCCCAAACCCAGACTTAGGCTTTACCTGGAGTATATCACATAATTCCTACATGACCTAGACGTGTACTATTGTAACCCCTATCTCACAGACGTGGAAACTGACGCATACTGTTGTAGACACTAACTCTGATACGCAGGTCATTCTTTTTTGTTTGTGTTGTGTTTGTTGTGTTAAGTCAGTTTGGGATGGGCTCTGCTGCGCTAACAATGACATCTCAGGGGATGGATGAAATACAGGTTTACTTGTGGTTATTTTTATTTTTATTTTATTATTTTTTATTTTTTCAGTGTTCCAAGACTCATTGTTTATGATTTACTTGTTGCTCACGCCACACTGTGCGGGTCCGGTGGCCCTCCTCCATCTGTGGCTAAGCCCTTCTGGAATACGTGACCTCCCAAGTCAGGGGTGAGGGCAGAGATGGATACACACAGCCCTTAACCGCCTCTGCCTAGAAGTGCCCCCCACTCTCCCTTAGACTCCCAGGGCGCAGTACGAAGGTCTCCCTCTGCTAGTTGGGATTGTGGGTCAAACTCAAGTTCTGCTTTAAGAAGCCTCTAGCAAGGAGTAGAGTTGAGGGAGGTGGCCCCTGGCTGGCTGGTGGGCGCCCTCCCTCCTCCCAGCTTTGTGGCCCTTCTCAACCTGAAAGTCTGTGGTTTGAAAGATCCAAGCTTGTGGTCTTTTTCCATAAATGTGGTCACCTTATATGCAATATTCTATCACTCGGTTTTCTATCACAGATTTTGAAAACTGTCCCACGTATGGACAATTTTCCATTTGAAAAATCCCGAGTGCGCAAGGAAAGTTATGCTGAGCATCAAAACATAACACATTCTTTGGCCTAGCATGTGTAGAAAGGTATGCCATTTGCCACGTTTTAACCATTTGCTTACTGTGGGTTTTTTCCTGCTTCAATACATTTTACAAATTAGTCAAATGTATCAATCTCTTATCCCTTACACTTTTTATCATTCTTAGAAACACTCATGTCTGAGGGGACACAAAGTCCCTAAAGTTTTCTTCTAGTATTAAACTCCATTGTCTAAAATTAAAAACTTGGGGGCGCCTGGGTGGCTCAGTGGGTTAAAGCCTCTGCCTTCAGCTCAGGTCATGATCCCAGGGTCCTGGGATCGAGCCCCGCATCAGGCTCTCTGCTCAGCAGGGAGCCTGCTTCCCCCTCTCTCTGCCTGCCTCTGCCTACTTGTGATTCTCTCTGTAATAAATAAATAAAATCTTTAAAACAACAACAACAACAAAAAACTTAGACCTACTTTTAATTTAGTTTGGTGTAAGGGCAAGTAAGCAAACTTACGGATTCAGATTGGTACCCAAATCAATCTTCACTGTTGAGGGAAATGAGCAGCAGCTCGTCCGCAGTCCAAATACACAGGTGTGAGGCACATGTCCGGACTCTGTGTTCTGAGGCCGCCACAGCTTTAAATACATTAGAGTAACATTTAATTCTCTTTTCCTTTCTTAGGTCCCTTTTCATACACGAACTGTGGAAGCAACATGATGAAACCAGAAGGGAGAAAATATTTTTTATTGGGACCGCAAATTTAGACATCTTTACGGGGTTGTCTTTCTAGCCAAGATTATCTTTAATGATTATTTCATTAATTAATAATAATAATAGGAATGTTTGGAAATTTAATGTTTTTCATGCCTAAATGCACGCTCTTCTCTTCTTCCGAAGGCAGTGCCAGAAGGGTCACGGACTGTCCCAGAACTTGAGAATCAGGTGGGATCTAGGGTTCATCTGGTCCAATGTTTTCAGCTTACAAATAAAACAAATTTAGGCCCAGAGAAGGGAGGTGAAGTGGCCCAGGTCACACAGCGATTTGACCCGGGTGTGCGGGCCCCTTCCCAGGGTTTCTCTCCCCCCACTGGGTGGATCCAGCAATCTAGTTCCGGAACCGTCTCCCTCTGAGGCTGCAGGCCCGGGAGAAGCCACTAGGGTCCCCCGCAGCTTTCCGTGCCCCCCACCCCCGCCGTCCCCCACCACACAAAGTCAGCCATCCACAGTGAAGAGAAAGACATTTAATCACTTCTTGGTCTTATCTCTTAAAGCGCTCAAAGTGTTTTCACAAGTGCAAAGGGAGCGATTGCGCTCAGCCAACAATTACCAGTAATTCCAACACACGCAAAAAAACTACAAATCACCGTGCTTTATACTTACTTTTAATTTCTGCACTGAAAAAAAAAAAAAAAGTGAAAACCATGACAGGTTAGTTTACAGTGATGTCACCTCTGCCTTTAAATTAACCTTTGCTCTTGGGGGCAGAAGGGGGAAAGACAGAAACACATCGAAGCGGGAGAGCAAGTTGGCGGCCGAGACCCCGGGCTCTGGCGAATCGGGCTCTCAGCACCCGGAGGCGGCGGTGCCCTCGGCGCCCGAGCCGGTAAACACCGACAGTCAACAGTTAAGACACATTAAAAGGAAAAAAAAAAGAATCCCCACAATTCCATTCTTAAAATCAAGCACAAAAACAGACAGTGACTTCGAGGTTCACGGGAGGGCACCGGGTCTGCCGCAGGGGCGGCCGCAGAGCGGGGTGCGCGCTCCAGCCCCCCAGCCCTTGCGGCACCTGCTCCCCAAGGAACCCGGGCCGGGCGCAGAGTGGGCGGGGGGCCTGCGGGGAGGGGATCCGCAGGGAGGGGCGCGGCCCCCTCCCCCGCCAGACGGCAAGAGCCGCGGGGGCGGGTCTGTGTGCTTTCGAGGCTCTGCCTCTGGAATGTTCTGCACTCGGGCTGGGTGGGTGGTGGGTTTGAGTTACGCTCCACACGTTGTTTAAGTGCTTGCTTTATTTTTTGTGTGCAAACTGTCACTGTCTAAAGCTTTCGGAAGGACGTGTACGGGTACGGACACCCTGCGGAGAGCCGAGGGAACGCGCGGTAAGGGCCCCCTCGCGAGCGGGCCGCGGGCGTGGGGCGCAGGGCAGAGAGACCGGGAGAAATGACGTGTTCTGCTGCGTAAGCTCTAGTCCCTGATTCGGTCCGTCCAAGGAGGGGGCTCCTCAGTAGGTGATTGTCCACTCTTTGACGGAGGCGTCGTGGGAGGTGGTGACGAGCGTGTGCTCGTCCAGCCAGGCCAGGCTGCTCACGTGGTGCAGGCGGTGCGCATCTGCGGAGAGAGAAGGCGCGCTGAGGGCGAGCCCCGCGTCTCTGCCCCGCCACC
>JAPYYM010002789.1:0-11866 GCA_028534135.1 Potos flavus
GAAAGACGGCTCTTCTCCTCCGTCTGCAAAGCCCTTCCGACCACAGCTGGTCTGTGGTTCCTTGCTGTGCGCCTGGGCCGAGCGGGGGTTTGCGGCGGCTGACAGAACGTGCTAGGTCGTCCTCGCCCCGGTCCTGAGCCTGGGTCTCCAGCAGCCTGGCGTCTTCCTCCCCTCCTGGAACGCCGGTGCCCCCGGAGCACTCCCGGCCACCCGCTGGAGGCTGAGACGCGGGGCCCTGCCTGGAGCAGCCGCCTGCAGAAGACGGCCAGCCAGTGGCCGCGGACAGCGGGAGCGGGTCAGAGCCCGGCCCGGCCGCGCTTGGCTTGCGCACCCGCAGCACCGCGGCCCAGACGGGCAGCTGCCGGGTGCGTGTCCCACCGGGCCCGGACCCGACGGTTCGAGGTCGCCCTCCGTTGTCCTGGTTTCTCCCAAGCGGCGGCCGAGGCACAGCGCTGCTGGCGGTCAGCACCCCACACGCCCCCGTGGGGCTGGGCGATGGGGAGTCCCGCTCCTCCGCCACACACCGGCGGGGCCTCCTCGGCAGGTCAGACTCCCAGGCCCCCGTTCGTCTCCCTTCTTGGACTGGTCTGTGCGCTTGCTCGACGGTTCGGACCATCGCCCCGGCCAGGGGTGGCCACTGGGCTGGGCCGGCCCCTGTGCCCTCAGCTGGCACGCCCCGGACGCTCCCGCCACTCCCCTTTCTCAGACCCAGGGGAGCACGTGCCTGTCCCTTCGTGGAGGCCAGCGGGGGGAATGCCTGTTTCTGGGGGGCCGCGGCACCAGGGCTAGGGGGGTCACCACAGGTCCTGTCCCGGGGCCAGTCCCGGCGGAGGCCTGTCACCTGGTGAGATTATCAGTAGCTTCCTACTTGGGCGACAAGGACCCGGTCACCATGCCCTAGAGAAAGCCCCCAGATCGAGCGGGGCCCGGGGGCGGAGGGCGGGGTCCACAGGAGGTCCCCTGGGTGGGGCCTGGGGTTCAGACGTCCTGCTTGGAATCGTGCTGTTGGGTTGCATGTGGGGCCCTCGATTTCCTCGCCTGTGAAATGGGGCAAGGCTTCAGTGCCTCGTGAGGGGGATGCTGGGCTGCCACCACATGACATGGACGAGAACGTGGCCTGGGACCTGGGCTCGGGCCCCGAGTCTCCGTGGACGCTGGGACAGCACCGCATCATGGCCACTCATTTGGTGATGGAGGAGCCAGTGAGGTTTAAGTCGCTCGGTCGCCCCTGCTGCTGCTTTCCCTGGGGCCCGGCAGCTGTGACAGTGTCCGCTCCCTGTTGTCCGGACCCGCTCCCGCGGACAGGCCGTGCCGTGTCCTCTCTGCCTCTGCTTTGAGGCCGGACTCCGGGGAAGCCAGTCCTCTTCTGTCCTCCCCCCGGGACACCGTCTGTCCCCAGCACGCCCGTTTCAGGACCTCACGCCCCGCAGCCTGCCTTTGAGCCGACTGCACGTGCCGTTCTCTTCTCTGTTTCCCTCTAGAATAATCCGCCCTCTGACAGCATCTCTTTTCTCTCCGTTGTGAAGAGGCTTCGTGCCATTGTACTCTAGCGGACGGCTTCGCCTTCCCGTTTAAAACCCTTCAACGATACTTATTTCTCTGCTTTCAGTCGGGCACACAGAAGCGGCTCTGGTGTTTCCTTCCTAACTGTGCGCATGTGCATCTGTGTACGTGTGTGTGTGCATGTGTAAGTGAATGTGCATGTGTGTACATGTGTACGTGTGGCAAGTGTGAACGTGCATGTGTGTACATGTGTGCGTGCACGTGCAAGTGTGAATGTGCATGTGTGTGCATGTGCGTGTGTGCACGTGCAAGTGTGATTGTGCATGTGTGTACGTGTGCGTGCATGTGCAAGTGTGAACATGCACACATGTACGTGTGCCTGCATGTGCAAGTGTGAACGTGCACGTGTGTGCATGTGTGCATGTGTGCATGCATGTGTGTGTGATGTAAATGAACGTGGCAGCCACACGTTGTCCCAGCGGGTTCTGCCTCCGCTGACCGTCAGCTCATGGCTTGTCTCGCGGTGCGCCCGGCTCAGGGGAGTGGTTTTGACTTGATTTCTGTCGGAGGCAGTTTTCGTTTTGGAGCCCGGCTTCTCCGACGCTCGGGGCTATTCTCGCCGCGCTGTGTTCTCTGCCGCCCTCGGCCGCTCTCCTTGGCCGTCCGCGAGCCCCTCGCTCTCTCTCCGGCCTTCGGGGAGGCTCTGGTTCTCACACGTTTCCCTCTTCTCCCTCCTGTGCGACGCGTTCTCCTGTCTGACCTTCATTTCCCCTTGCCCCGCTCCTGCCGCGCTCGGGCCGCTCTGGGGGCGCTCGCAGATCGGGCCCGGCGGACCTGTGTTCAGGTGGAAGGAGATCCTGGGCTCAGAGCAGGTGGATCCGAGCTGAGTCACGTGAGCCCGCCTGCCCCGCACCGCGATCTAGACGGTGAAGGTGCCCTGATGATCTGGGCCACATGCCGCTGCTTCTGCGTAGAAGGCTCGAGGCCGAGCAGGTTCTGCACGCTCACCGTCCTGGCCGAGCTCGGTGAGACAAACGGTCGAGTATCCCCGCCAGGGCCACGTCCACGGGACGGGGAGACACGCCGTGCCACGAGGGAACCACACAGTCCTTCCGCTGTTGAGGACGCCCGGTTTGTGGGTTTGCAAGAGTCCGCACGGCCAGAACCAAGGCCAGGTCCATCTGGGCCCCGCGCCTCTGCCCCCGTCCACGCCCGGGGAAAGGATGTGGCCAGCTGGCCAGCCCGCGCCTGTTTACGCCTCCGCGGCAAGTGATCGTGGCCCGAACGAAGCCACAGAGACACGGGCCGAGTCTCACCCCCCCACTGCCTGCGGGCCCTCGCCCCAGAGGGCCCCCTGGCCTTCATCCGCTGCGGCCTGCTGGCCTCCATCGGGACCAACGGCCCTTCCCTCCGGGTTTGGCTGGCCCCTTCCCGGCGGGGCTGCCGACCGCCGCGGGGCCCACAGAATGCCTCGTGCAGCCCCTCCTATCCGGACGTGGCCCTCCCGACGAGCGCTCGGGATTACCGGGCCCAGGGCGGGACACAAGCCGACTGTGCAGGATCCGAATCCTGGCGAGCCTTCACGGGACGCCTCTGGGAAGATGGGGGAAGGAGTGGGAGGTCCTCGGGCCCTTCCCCGTAGGTGCTGGTTTGTGCCGTTCAGGTAGGTGTAAACTGAGGGAGGGACTAGGTGCCGCCAAGTCCGGAAGGAGGGTGCGGCTGGGACGCACTCCGGGTCAGTGGCTCTGGGCTCCCACACTTGGCGGGAGATGCCTCGCAGGACGCTTAGCTCATCCTGAGCTGGACTGTGGTCCCGTCTGCGTGGAGCGAGGGCATCACACACGCCCACGGCCCCCCCGAGCTTCCAGGCCGGCCGTGGGCGCCACGCCGGCTCGCACCTCCCTCTGGCCTGCGGAAGGATGCTCGGGCGCACGAGGAGCCCCTTGCTCAGGGAGGGCCCGGCGAGCATCCGAGGGGCAGGCAGGTGCCGTGGGGAAGGGAAGGGAGTAGGCTACCAGAGCTTCCCGGGTGAGCTGGCTGTCGCCGGCAGCGGGGATTTTCAAGCCAGAGCCTGACCCCCAGCAGCTTGGGGGGCGGCGCGCTCGGGATCCCAAGGCTGCCGCTTCTCAGCGGCACTGCTCACCCTCTGCGCTCAGACCCCCATCTCCACACCGGGGGGAATGGTAACCCTGCTCTGCGGAGTGGCTGTGGGCGCCGTGGGCTCAGGCGCGTAACCCTCCTACCGCACAGGGGCCTGGACGCCCGCGGACGGCGCTCTGGGGGTGTCGGGAGGAGATGAGCATCTGAATTGGGGACCGAGTGAGGCGGGCTGCCCTCCCCTGGGTGGGCCGCCTCCTCCAGGCTGTACAGGGTCGGACTAGAGCAAACAGGCGGGCCCGTTGGATCTTCTTTCTGCCTGGCAGAGGAGCCTCAGCCCTCCTGGGTCCCAGGCCTTGGCCTGTAGCTCGGGCTGTCCTGGGGCTCGCGCTTGCAGAAGGCAGGCGGTGGGACCTCAGCCTCCATAGTCGTGGGAGCTGAGACCGGACAGATCTCTGGATCTCCGTCCTCTGGGTCCTGAAGAACCTTGACCGTCCTCGGTAGGGCTCACCCGTGGCAGTGGCTCACCGCTCACCGCTGTGTGAGGGAATGGCCTCAACTCCACTCGCCTGTCATGGCTGGGCAGCCACCCTCCATTCCAGCCAGTGTGGGACAAGAATGGCCACGGACACAGGGATGTGCTAGCCCGTGTTTGCATTTAGTCTCCGGCCCCACAGCCACCACCGAGGCGGGTCCTCACCGTCATCCGCCCACGGCGTGACCTGGACGAGGGACGTGCACAGCCGGGGATACAAGCCACGGGCCCCGAGTCAGCTGAGCTGGGTCTGGAGGTGCTGCGGGGGCAGGCCCTTGTGCAGGAGGGGACGGGCTGGGAGAGGTACCCGCGAGGCAAAGCGGCTCCTACGTGGACTTGTCCACTAGAGTTGTCTCTGCTCTTTCTGCCCTCAGCCTCCTGTTACCGAAAGCCCCACGCTAGGCCAGCTCTGCCGGCGCGCCCGGAGAGGGCTGCGAAGCTTCCGTGCACCTGGTGGGGGTTCAGGGCTGTGGGCTCACAAGCCGCCCTAGTGGGTATATTGAAAAGGCGTTTGCTCTTTGTCCCCAGGACCTGGCACAGAAACCCTAAAACTCTAGGAAACCTAAAACCCTAGAAAACCCTAAAGCCCTAGGAGGACCCTTTGTTATTTATTACAAACCCTTTGGCCACACCTGAGTTTACGAGCTGAGTCCTGCCCCAGGAAGCAAGCAGTAGGTAGAAAGGTTAGGACTTCAGGCTTCCCCCTGAACTCCTGGGAGGGGAAGGGACTGGAGACTGAGTTCAGTTAGTCAAACTCCAGATAAAAACCCTGGACACCCGAGGCTCTAAGAGCTTCCTGGCCGCGGGCACATCGACGGTGTGGAAGGGCGGCCTGCCTGGAGAGAGCACGGAAGCTCTGTGCCCACCCTCTCCCCAGACTTTGCAACCATGGGTATCTTTTCATCTGGCTATTTATTTCTATCCTTTATAAAAACCCAATAATCCCAAACAGTGTTTTCCTGAGTTAGAGGAGTTGTGGGAGCAGATTACCGAATCTGAAGGAAACCCCAAATTTATACATGGTTCAGCAGGAGTGCTGGTGATCTGGGGACCCAGAACTGGGGGACTGGCTTCTGAGGGGGCTGGCCGTCTTGTAGGACGGAGCCCCTCACAGGTGGGGATGGGCGAACTGGGGAGTTAGTGTCAGGACTGGATTGAATAAGAAGCCACGAGGTCCGTGTCGGAGAATTACCGTTAGATCGTCCTGGGAAATACCCGGCGGCCCCGTGGTTGGTGGGTACCGTGTATTCCTAGCCCCAAAGCCATGTGTGTTCCCCCGGTTGAAATAGCGCTGCCCCAGAACCCATCGGAGGTCCAGCCAGGCGCTGACTTGCAGCAGGAAGGCTCCCGCGTGTGTGAGTGGGGCTCGGTCACTTAGTGCCTTTCTGCAGTGACCTGGAGGCGTGCCGTGGGAGGGAGGTAGATCCCCGGGGAGGGACACCCCGCGCACGTTTGGGGCGTGGATCCCCCTGTCACCGCAGGCCGCAGACAGGCGCAGCCGCTGCGTGTCTGGGACCTGATAGCCACGTGTCCTCGCGAGCACCGCCCGAAGGCTTGAAACCAGCACCCATCCCTGGAGCAGCATCACCGGGCAAGTTCAGAAGATGCTTGTCGAAATCCGGAAGGATTTTAAATAGAAATTTCCGAAATGAGGTCATTTGATACTTCGGGTTGAGCGTGGCTCATCTCTTACGGCTGCACGCATGGGACTAGAGGCTGAACTGCTTCCTCTGGGGACTCGGGTGTCCAGATGTGCTTTTATTCTAAGAGCTTGTGAGCCAGCTGCGAGGAGCTGGCTTCTCTGTCTGCATAACTGGAGGAGGGAATCAAAGCGGAGAATAGACGAGGGGCAGGTCTTCAGTCCAATCACCAATTTAAAGTGCCTGGGTCATCGTTTTGAAACCTGAAGTAGAATGAGGTCAAGACTGGACGATGCATAAAAAACCGGAAGTGACATTATCCTGGCGTAATTTGTAGATGAGCGTGCATCACACGTGCCTGGTGTCTGTTGAGTGTGTCGTTTGGTTCCATCAGACCTCGAAACAATGTCTTCCCGAGGCAGCCCGGCTGCTGGGGGGGGACCGTGAACCGTGTTAGGTCACTGGCTCGGATGACGTGTGTCACTGTCCGTGGGGACGGAGGGGCCGGCCAGGGTGGACTCGTAGGGACTTCACTGCTCGTGCTAACGTGAGGATTTCGTTTCTCCGGCCTCCTTCCTTTGCTGTGCAGGGGGTTTGCCTTTGCAGGGGAGGGGGCTCGACTTGGCACGGAGGGCTGAAACGTCAGGACAAAGGGCCGGGACCCTCTGAACCTCTCGACGACCCGATCCGACTTTTACGAGCCCGAATTATGTGGTTATTGATTTTAGGTAGTTGAAGAACTACTTACGGAATAAAACATTTCCTCATTGACCCCGGCTTCTGCTCCTTCGCTTCCGATGCTGAAAGGCGGGCGAAAGTGCGCAGTGGCGCGGGTTTGTGTGTGCGCGTGGGGCTGGGGCGGGGAGGGGGAAACCGAGTCAGAGTGACTGAAAGAAGATCGAAATCGTTTGAAAATGTAAGTGAGGCCTCAGAGTTTTAAAGATCCTGCGTTTGTTTGTTTATTTATTTATTATTATTTTTTAAAGATTTTATTTATTTATTTGACAGAGAGAGATCACAAGTAGGCAGAGAGGCAGGCAGAGAGAGAGGGGGAAGCAGGCTCCCTGCCGAGCAGAGAGCCCAATGTGGGGCTCGATCCCAGGACCCTGAGATCATGACCTGAGCTGAAGGCAGAGGCTTTAACCCACTGAGCTACCCAGGCACCCCTGTATTTATTTATTTTTAACATAATCAAATTCATAATACTGGAACTCATGGTCGTGTTCCCTAATTTTATTAATTTTTGGTGTTTGCCCTTAGTCGCCATGTGATGCAACATTCAAGATTTTGTCTTTCTTTTTTTTAAGATTTAATTTATTTGTCAGAGCGCACAGGTAGGGGGGAGGGGCAGAGGGAGAAGCAGGCTCCCTGCCGAACAAGGAGCCCGACAGGGGGCTCAATCCCAGGACCCTGGGATCATGACCTGAGCCAAAGGCAGAGGCTTCAGCGACTGAGCCCCCCAGGCGCCCCAAGATTTTGTTTTTCTCAGATAGCTCATCCATCCATGCCGTCTGAAGGCATGTCGTGCCAGTTTTTTCTTTTTTTTCTGAGCAGCTGCTATGTACCCGAGTCTATAAATCCAAAGACAAGTGAGTGGGGCCCCTGGTCCCCCCGAACTTCATAGTTCGACCAGGGGGCTCAGCCAGTCGTCCCACAAGCAAATCGCACGTCCACCTGATCAGATCTTTCTGGCTTATGTGGACATCAAACAGCTCGGAAGAAGCTTCCTTTCATCTTCCGAGGTCCCTTTGCGTTTATTCTGAACATGAAGTCAGTATGAGGGGGTGCGTGTTTCCTGTATTTTGTGCATTCCTTCGTCCCCTCCAGGTAAGATAAGATAAAGCTAAAAACACCCTTCCTCCTGAGTCAAGCCTGCTCCGAGCACAGGAGAGCGTTCTCTGAGCCGGGCTGGCTCCCTGGCTGGGGGTCGGCATCCGCGGGGGGCAGCGGGCGGGGGGTCTCCCCCGCCAGGTGAGGGAGGAGCCGCCGCTCTCCCCGGGAGGCTCATCTCAGGACCCTGCCAGTGACCTGTCGTGCAGGTGGTCTGTCCAGTGCTGGTCAGCGGGTCACATGGCCCTTACCTGCCCAGCGATCGCAGTGCTCCTCCAGCTTCAGGAGGAGTAGGCCCACCCGGGGCCGAGAGTTAGAAAAGCAGATTTCCGGGGGCCTCCCAACACGGCGGACCCAGAGCCTCGTACTTCTCCTAAGCTCCCAGGCAATTGTGACGTCAGCAAGGTGCACAGTTGCCCCTGTGTTTGGTGGGTCCCTGAGCCCCCCTGGCCGGCAGGCTCCCAGCCTCAGCCAGGCCTACCTGCCGCCTGGGAACTCCTTCATCGGCCTCGAGGGTCACCTTTCCCTGGGAGCCAGGCTAGTGATCCCCCAGGTGTGGCCCACCTCTTCGGTCCCTCGGCGACCTTCCCGTCGGCTCCTGTCCTGCTCCTTGCGGATGCCAGTGGAGAAACAGAAGATGTCGCTCGTGTTTATTGGTTGATCCATAAGGCCACATCCCTGTTCCACCCTTCGCTTTTGTCTCCGTCAGCTTGGCTTCGTAACTAAATACCACGGGCTGGGCAGCGCACAGGACATGAACTCCTCCCAGCTCTGGAGGGTGGGAGTCCAAGGCCCGGGTGTCTGGTGAGCCCACGCCTCCTGGGCCGCACGCGCTCGTCCTGGGTGCGCGCACAGAGGGGAAGGGAGAGCTCTTCGTCTCCTCATCAGGCCGCCGATCCGGTCAGGCGAGGCCAGCCGCACGACCCCATGTATCCCGAACAACTCCTGCGGTCCCCGTGTCCACAGCCACACTCCCACACGAGTGGGAGGACTCGACGGCAGACGGCCTTGAGTCAGAGAACGGATGACGTTGATCCTCGTGGCCGCAGAGCCTGGGTCTGTGAATCTGCCTATACCGAAATTCGGGTGTAACCCAGATTTTTCACGGCGGGGCGAGAAATTCGAGTGCTCCCCGCGAAGCTGCCCATCCCAATACCCCCGTTCTTGGCTGGGTCCTTGTGCTTTAAAAATGCAGCCTTGTTAGGGTCTTCGAGCCACATCTTCAACTTAGTTTCCGGTGCGGTTTTGGTGACGTAGCCGTGTGGGGTTTGCAGCAGGAGGCGGCGGCGAGCCTCGGGGAGAGAACGCGTGCGAGTCAGAGAGGCTCCTTCTGGCCCGGGTGCTGGGCCAGCGGACCGACGGTATGTATCGAAGTGTCTTGAAACGGAAACACACGTCACACGAGGATGATCGGTTGGACGGGTTTGAATATGGATCGATTGGGTGACGGAAACGTCGCAGGCGGAGGCTCGCAGGAACCCGGCCCTGTGTGTCCCCCGGGAGCCCAGGTTGGGGTTCTCGGCGGGTTACTAAACGTCACTGCCGTAAGGACTTGAAGGGTATTCGAAGGCGGACTGGTCTGTATTTTAGGAACGGAGCCGGCGGTTTCCCGGGACGCCGGCTGATGGTCACCAGCCCTGGCCGACGCTGGGCTAGAGCCCGTGAGCGCTGGCGGGAAGTCGGCTGTTGGCACGGTCAGCAGACCCGGGGCTGCCCCGGAGCGACGGCGGGGGGGACGCGGTCCCAAACCCCGACCGGACGCCGTCCGTGGCCTAGCGCACAGCGGAGCTCTGCTGGCCCGACGCCCGGGAAGGAAGCTCGGCATCGCTCGCGTGCTCTCCACAGCCCTTGAAACACGGAAGGGCCCACCAGGGTCGCTTCACCTTTCTCTGGTTTGTCTGGTTTGGTATTTTCCCCCACGGGTAATGGGCTTTTTATTTTTCATTCGGTCTTTGAAACAGGCTTCCCTGATTTCACGTAGAGATGGCCTCATTGCTTGCGACCAGTGTGGTCTAGACGGTCGACGGGAGGTCCGCCCAACACGCGCCTAAAGGAGAGATCTTCCGAACCAGTCGGGACCTGCCGGGCGGGAGGGGCAGGAAACAATTCGGTCATCTTCCCAACGTGCTTGGCCAAACTTCTGCCCCCATCAACTATACCCGTAACATGAAACTCCCCTCTTAGTCACTGATGCGTGTTGCTTCTTGGCCCAGCTTCTAAGTAAGCAGTTCTGGCTAAATACCGCTTTCCCGCTACGACACTGCAGACGACACACTTCTCACTTCAAGTCCCCGCTGTGCCATTTGGGTGGGCCCGCGCAGCGGCTGCCCCTGGGCTGAGGGACAGGTCGATGTCTCAGGGCGTCCTTCCAGGCCTGGTTGGTCCCGTGTTGCCCGACACGCCGACGGGCACAGGCCATCGGCGGGGGCCGCAGAACCCCACCTTATTACACTGTACATTCCATTTGCATAATGTCAAGTGCAGGTTTCTTGGGCAACCCTGCTAGCTTAGCCATTACTGCTCACATTTTAATGAAAAGAGAAGTGCCATGCATGTGGAGAGAGCCATTTCAGCGGTAGCTCCCTGTATCATTTAAACATTTGCCCCCAAACTGCTTTTGTGAGCAGCTGAGCCCTTGCAAACTTCTTGCTTCCTCGGGGCAGGAAAACACACAGCAGGTGCACGCAGAGCCGCGGGGCAGCCCCAGGACAGCCGGTTCCGGTGCGAGGCGAGTGGGTCCGGCACCCAGGGGACACCGGGCCACTGTCTGCAGCCGTGGATCTCCCCACTTTCAGTGGAAGGATATTCCGGCCCGGGGCACGATGCTCCTCCACGGAGCCCGGGTCAAGCCCAGCCCCCCACGCGACAGCGGCGAGCCGAGCCCATCACGGACACCCAGCGGCCCTCGGCTGCGGCCACGAGAGGCGGGAACGCCGGCATGAACTTTGTCCCCGGGTGTGTGTTTTTGGAGCGTGCCGGGGTGACATTCAGCCTCTACATTCATTTTTATGATAATTCCGAGTAAATTGTGGTGCAATAAACTCTTCAAGCCTGTCTTTCTTGTGAAAGCCGTGAATCAATCAGCTGTGGGCTTTTTGGGGGGCTTTTCAATGTATAGTGATCATTTAGATTTGACGTGCATTGTGAGACCTTAGCTCGCGTCCTCTCTCTGGTCTGTCATTAATTCCAGCCTCTGCCATTCTGAAGCACCGTGAAGGGTGGCGGAGAAATCATTGCCCTCTTCTGCTCTCTTATTGCACAAAATAGCAGCGCAATAATTTTTTGTCAATGTTTTACTCTAAAAGCTTTCTACGTCAGTTTTGAAAAGGAAGCAATAAAGCCCCATTCAATGGTATGAATAAAAATCCTTTGAGGGTTAGGGCAGAGCGTCTTTTCTTCAGCTGGTAATCAAATTGGAGCTAAAATGAAATTGAGTTTTCTTATGAAAATAGCCTTTGTTGCTGGGAAGGCTGGTAATTCATAAACAATAACCTGCTCTTTTGTGTGGATAATAATATATTCATGCTCTTTCAATAGGGTAAAAGCCAGACCTAGTGCATTATGGTACAGTAAAAATAGCTCCAACGGGCTGGCTGGGACGATGTTGAAGAAGAAACTGCTGTCAGCGGCGTGGGCTCTCCGCGTCCCTCTGCAAGGGGACCTGGCCTGCTCTGCGCCCCGGGGCTTGGTCGGTGCTGTGTTGCCGCCACATGGCGTTTGGTTGATTGTGGCTGATCTCCAGCTGTGCTCGTCGCTGCCCAGGCTGCGGCGGCTGCCGGAGACCCAGCCGGCTGCCACGGGACCTTCGTCACTCGCAGACGCAGGTTCTCGGCGCCCACGAGGACCGGAGCGTCCCAGAGCCCTGGGCCAGCCTGGCAGGTGCACGCGGGCCGCGGCAGGTAGGCTGCTGGGTGCCCCCGGTGGGAGGGGGGGCGTCCTTGGTCGAAGGGGAGAGGGGGTCGTGAGGGGGGACACAACCTGCTGTGCTTTTTCTGCCGAGTGGTGGGGGCCGTGCAGGGGGAGAGCGTCGGGGCCGCGGCGACCTCCATCTGGATCACAGGTGGAGCCCACGGGCGCTCTGCCCTCGAGCCAGCACGGGACCCTGCTGGGGGGCGCGCGTGTGCGGCCGCTGGGACGGTGCCCTGGGACCGGCTCCCGGGTGCGGGGTGCTGTGTGCCCCAGAGGCAGCACGCCCGTGTGTCCCGATGAGACGTGTGTTTGTGAACTTAGCTCGGAAGCGCCCCGCGTGGGAGTGACCTGC